>JAJOOR010010547.1:0-20872 GCA_036250505.1 Solanum acaule | reverse complement strand
CCATCTTCAAATCGTCTCTTTGATGCCATTGCTAGGCACTGTGTTCCGGTAATAATTAGCGATGATATTGAGCTTCCATTCGAAGATGTTCTTGATTACTCGGAGTTTTGTGTGTTTGTCCATTCATCTGATGCTGTAAAGAAGGGGTACCTTCTGAACTATCTTAGAGGAATGAAGGAAGATCAGTGGACCAAAATGTGGGAAAGGCTAAAGGTGGTCAGCAAACATTTTGAATATCAATATCCATCCCAAACTAATGATGCAGTGGATATGATTTGGCAGGCAGTTTCAAGGAAGGTGTCACATATACAGCTGAAGGATCACCGTAACAACAGATTCCACAGGTCACAGCGTTCGTGATTATTTATGTGAAATTTGAATCAATCATCCTGTACTTCTAGGAGATCAGATGCCAGATTGAGCTGGATTCTCTATCTTACGGTATGAAAATGTTTTTGTTGTAACCAATTTTCAAAACAATTTGTAAATTCTTTTCATTTATGATTGCAAACACCACTCTCCTGCCTTATAACTAGGGTTCTTTTTAACCACCAGGATTTATCACTGACATAAATGGAATTGTATAACACAAATGACAAAGCATGATACTCTGTTCAACTAACATGTACAGTAAAAGAAAACTATTAAGAGGAAGTCTTGAGTCAGAAGATTGCAGTCAACAGCGAGAAAATTTCATTTCATCGTACATGCAACAAGTACTGGTGTTCAAAGATAACATGCTATCTATATGATCAGAAAATATCAAAACAAATCTTTTGTGTATGACAACGAGCATTAAATTCCTAGTTTCTTTCTGTGGTTCTAGCTTTACATAACACATGAAGTTGCTGCTTTCAGTAAAGACTGCTATACTCAAACAAATGATAGTGATCAGTGTCACAAACCTAATAAAAGCGTCTGAGGATGCAGAATTTCCCACCATCCTCAAGTTTCTCTTAGAAAAGTGCAAAAGAAAGCAGCTGTTTTTCCCTGTCTTCATGAATCTTGAAACGGTCATCCCTGCACACTTGCTTTGGACTCACTGTCAACATTTATTATGGATTGGATCAGATCCTCTTTTCACTCTTCTTTTGTTTGATTGATTTGGATCAAAGGTCATCGAAGGTGCAGGTGCTATATTGAGCTGTGTTTGCAGGTCCTGCACGACAGCAGCCTTTAGAATCCGAGAACTTCTCAGATGAAATAAGTTGTCTTCTCCCCATCTGAGAGCAAGATCTATACTTCTCAGAGCAGAAACTCTCTCTGGCTGAGTTGACAAGAACCCGATACAAAGAATTAAGACCATCACCCTACAGGAAGGACACAACATTTTTCTGAACTTGGTTCCAACAGAAGGAACAAAAGTGTTTTCTTGGCCAAGACTATGATGAGAAAATGAGAGATTTGTATGTGGCTATACTCTGCATATCCAACATATAAACTTGTGTTTCATCTTTTATGGGATTTGCAAGAATAAAGTTAACAGTAAAGCAGGGGAGGGTCCCAAGACAAACCATCTATAGAAGTTTAAGATTCACTTCAATCATAAGCCTGCCAAATGCTGCAAGCAATATAAGGCTGTTGTACAAGACACTGACAGGTTTGAATAAAAGTGAAGTTGGAACACCATTCTTTGGGCCAAGAATCTATACATTTGTTCCCTACATCCCTTTCATTCTTTGCCCTTTTGGACCAAATAATGACCAGACCAGTGGTCTTATTGAACTTTATTCCAACTCAGCTGCCAAGTCATCTAATTATAATCACCTGTTTTTTAAACTCACGGAATTGATATTGGCTTTGTTTTACAACAGTTTTATCACATCTGTTACAAGAATAAATGACTAATTTCGTGTATGATCACTGAACTTTATTCACTTCAATACAACTTCCCTCATTCAGTTAGAAGTTAATTAAATAAGGAGGCCAAAGCTGAGATTGCAACAGTTGCAAGAAAGCCAGATAAAGTAGAGAGTATTGGAGAATGTGAAGAATAGAGAAGCCTCATGGAAAAATATAAATCCAAGGAGTTGCTTTATGCCAAATTCTACTTTAGATTCTACAATTCCAATCTAAAAAAACAAAAATGGCAGTCTTGGTTCCTTGTGCTTAATGAGTTTCCCTTTATGCTTTTCTTTGCTCTCATCTTTAATTTTAGATTTGTGCAAATTTCCCTCCATTCAAAATTCTTGGACCTTGTCAAGCATATTACTCTTTCGTTCTTTATTTTTCTTGCTTACCCATGTGGACCATCTTCTTCTTCTTTTTTCACTTTTTCTTTTTCCTTTTTCTTTTTCTCAGATTCAGAATTTGTTCCTCTTCATCTTGCCCGTTGGTATGTGTTGTCTCAATCCCATGAAAGAATTTGTTCCTCGCATATTAATAAGGTTCTCTCCAACTTCAGAAAACAGGGAAATTATTTCATAAGATAAATATGATCAAGGGAGCAATCTTAAGCTGGTTCGATCAGCGTAGAAATAAGTAGATGTAAGAACTGAGATATACAACAGAAAAATTAGTGTAATCCCACGATTGGGGACTGGAGAGGGTGGTGTGCACAAAGCCTCACCCATGCCTTGCGAGGGTAGCTGAGATATACAACGCTAAATTTATAGACATTAACCAGCAGGTATATAAACAAAAGAGATCCAGCTCAAATTAGAGATACCAGCAAAGTGCCCAAACATTACTTTAATCATAGCAAGCAATGTAAATACTAAATGAAGTGGGATGGAGCAGTAAACCATATCAATAAGAATAAACAATGTACATGATGTGAAGATATGGTATCTTCAAATTCAAAGCAGATAAGTTAGCTGCTATGGTTTTTTTACAAGTTCAAGCATTAATGTAAATATTGAACAAAAGGGAACAATTTCAGCCTCTGCATCACTCCAAATTTGCCAGGGCTAAGATATACAACTAATACATCGAAAGGAAAAAGAGAACCTCTATTCTCTTAGCTTGTGCAACTTACAAATTACAGTGCCATTATCAGCAACAACGTTTTAACATGCCAGCTGAGCAAAGCCATTTATACTAGCTCCGGAGGAGGAGCTGTGACCTGGCCAGTTGGTGTTGCAACATGGGTAGTTGGGTTTGCTGAAGGTTCTGCTGCCTGTGCAGGTCCTGGTGCTATTGTTACATGCAAGCCCCTATGTTGCCCTGCTTGCAGCATGAAAGCAACTTCTGCTGCCGCTAGTGCTGCTGCCTCCTGTGTTGAAAAAAGACAAAGAATAAACATCCAAAAAAATAGCAATCGGCATAAAATTATATATTAAAAAAAACGGATGAGCAAACTACATGATGTAGAATGAATTTATTTAGTCTGTTTTGATGGATGAAAAAAGCAACTTTCGGTGCATGCCAAACTGAATGACGGAGTTCAAAGTAGGAGGATCGAAGTATATAATTTTCGGTGTGGTTCAGACAAGTATTAGTTATTTTTAACATATACTTAGAGACTACAAAAAAAGTAATAGATCACAATTTATTAAAGATGTTTGAAAAAACATAGTCAAAGAAATAGCTGCTTGATTTCCCAAATAGTCCGAATTTGGTATAAAATGGAAATGAAAAAGTTATAGTACTTGTTTTTTTTTTCTTTTTTCACTTGTTTATCAAAGTTAAATTTATTTGGGCAAGCAAAATTAGCACGCCATCAACTCCCACAGCTAGAGCAAGTAGAGATAATTTTAAGAGTTTAACGTGCCCTTAAATATCCTACTTGGTTCTCATGATAAAATCACATAAGTTCCAACATGTTACATAATTCAAATCTACTTAATGTGTGTACAAAGTGCTGACATCTATCAGCAGAACGTAAAATTTTACAACTGGAAGTGACAGTGGTGGGCACTATCACACTGGATATATAAACCAATTATCTATTGCGACTTGCATCATAATCAACATGAAAGCAAAAGGTGGGATGCAAAGTATAGACCAGGAAAATAGAGATAAGACCATCAAATGAACTTGGAATTGTTTGGAAGTTGGGAAGTGTAACAGAGAACAAATTTATTGGAAAAAACACAAATAACAAATGAGGGATTTCATGATTTCATCCCTTACAAGAGGAATTCTTCAGTGACCAGATGTTCTAGCCAGGAGTCTTAAAACAAATATCCTTGCATGAGGTATTTCATTCATGCAGGGTGAACACGACATGACTTCTCCACGTTTAGCGAGAACACCCTGTATAGATGTATTAACTATGACTAGGATTGAAGGTCTTGAATGTTTCTGAAATAGAGTACACTGAGTTCCCATAAACTAGAGTACAGATCTTATTCGCTCAATTTATTATATACATGTGCATTGATGCAGCATTAGTCAACCATTGCGACTAAACAAAAAATTATCTGATCTGCACCACAAGGATTTTAATTTTTGCATTTTTGCAAAAGTGCAAAGTAATCATCAAATTAGCAAGTAAGAAGATTGACACGTTAATAGCAATTTACATATTATGAAAAACAATTGAAATCTATACAAGGCTCTAACCTGTCTTTGCCTTCGACGCTGCATGATACTGATAGCCCAAGCCATGATGTAGCAAGGTAGAAGAAAACCAGCAGCACGGAGTAAGAAAAGCTGTGTCAAGGAATCAACCAGATCAGTGATCCCACACAATCTCATGTATCATAGCCTCATCATATCAAGCAACAAACGGAAAAATGATTTCACTGTACGATTCACTTACCGAGAAAAAAGCAGAAACATCATCATCATCCCCATCACCATTTCCGATGGTCACAGCATGCCTCAATAATAAAAGGGCCATTAACTGCAGGAACACAGTGCATTATTCTTTGTTTATCTAGAAACAGAGATAAGGTCAAAATATAACATAAATAGATTGCATGGGCAAAAAGAGAAGGTTAATATTGAAAGGAAAATTTCCCCCCAGTTTTTCTATTATTGCTACTGGGAATTTTTTTAACAAATTTAGACAATAAAGTGAAGGTCATTTATGATCCATTCAACCAGCCGGAAAGGACAAAAGGCAATACAAACAAGGAAGGGAATATAAGCAGATAAAAGGAGAATAAAAGCATGAACTGTAGCGTGAGACCCTACCTTCTCAAAAAAAAAAAAGCATGACCTTGAAAAGCCCTCTCTAGTATTAGTGATGCAGTTTCAAGAACTTGAAGGGAAAACTATTGTAGCATGAACATGAAAATATACATAATATAAGGTAGGATGAGTTTGTTTGTGTGGTTGTGTTGCTTTTTTTCCCAGTAATGGAAGGGCGCAGTTGATATGATTTCCATTTTGAGCATTCCTTAAGTATGACTCCTAAGAAAGGAAAACTCTCATTTTAAAAGAAGGGAGTGTCACAAATCAAAGATAGTTGTGCCCAAAAAAATTGTATCATCACTTCTCTCAATGAAATATGAACTCTCAAGTTTCTTCTCAAGTCACTACTTAAAGATGAAAATTTATGTACCGTATGGTCAAGGCTAAACCCCGCCTCCACCCAAATAGAAAGAACGTTGAATCTGCTGGTGCATTATCTTCCATAAGAAAAATTTACTAATGCATACCTCACATTACCACTAGCCTACATTTAGCAAAATGATTTTAGCAACATTAAGGAATAGCAGTTGCTTACAATTAAAGCAGCAGAACGGCAAAATGCAGCTCCACTAGCACTTGAATCAGCATATTCATCATAGTCAGCCTCCAAGAGATGGCGTTCTGCAGCTGCCATTGCAAGAAGCCGAGGATCATGTAAGTTGAGCTGAGTACCAGCTACTGTCCACCCCCCACTGCAAGGCAATCCATGTGGACGAATCCATCAGTGACAGAGAAGAGAAGACAGAAAAGAAAATTTTCAAGATTAAGATTGTGAGATGACATGCTGATCATGTTGGATTGTTCTCAATAAAGACGTTAACAGCTAAGCTGGCACCAAAGAAAAGGTTACGTCAGATTATAAATCAAAATTTCGGCAGCAAGGGACTCTATATATATACTGTAAAAACTTAAAACTGAACTGCCTCATAATATAATAAGTTAAACATGTTTAAGTACTTTCAAAAGAGGGAGGAAAGGTCTTTATGGCAGTTTAGTTTGTCATATACTGTTCTTGTTGGGCCAAGAAAAATAATTTCATGTCAAT
This sequence comes from Solanum acaule, assembly GCA_036250505.1. Taxonomy (NCBI): domain Eukaryota; kingdom Viridiplantae; phylum Streptophyta; class Magnoliopsida; order Solanales; family Solanaceae; genus Solanum; species Solanum acaule. Next base: position 14,745 of record JAJOOR010010547.1, on the reverse strand, counting down.
GATGCTGAAATTTCACTTCTTTTTTTTGAGATGGTGACATATTCCTGCGTATATATAGACATCAGCAAAAAAATGTACTGGTAACCAAAGTGGAGTGACTACATCAGATCACCAAAAAGAGAAGGGAAACAAAAACCTTGCTCATCTTACAAAGAGCCTAACACATCTATGATTGCCTCAGGATCATCTATATATTCAGATTTGCAACAAAACCTAAAATGATGAATACAATTTATGAATACAATTTATCTTAATCTTCTATAAATGCTACTTGTATCACTTTAGCTACAAACATAGATAATCATATAAATACTTGATATCAAAGAACAACAAACTGAACCGGGAATCGGAATCATCACTAGATATTGAACATATTGGTAATGCAGAGTTCATGGTCATAGACCAGGGATAAGGATTTGACTCAGTTTTCAAGCATACAATTAAATTCCTTTTTTTTTTGGCTGAAAGCATGAAGTACAGTCGAGCTTCTTAATGACTTCTTGAGTTGCACAGTACATTGACCTATTCTTGCGTTCATGAAGAAAACGCAAGTTCACTTGCTAATTAGTTCAGAAAGAAATAAACTATTTAGAGGCCTCTAAATAAGCGGAGCAATTCATAAAGAAGATACACATAATCAAGTCAAAGAGAAAGGTGTGAAGACGGTAAGATCGTCCATTCCGTGGTCTATTTCCTCTCTTTTCATTTCTTTTTCTTTTCTTTTTTAGGATATTGGGGGCAGTGGAATATAGAAAAGATACAGATAAAAACATACTTGGAAAAGTAAACACCAAAATCAGAATATTAATATATCTGCTCCATAGATTGTGGAAATGCTTGGATAAATATATCAAATTTTGGTATGCACAAGACAATAATCATGATTTCAACCAACCTCATGTCAATGGCAATATCTTCGGAGAGAGAAGGCGGTGGAGGAGCAGTATAGCCAGGTTGGTAAGGCTGCATGTTATAGAGTTCTCAAAGTCAACATATAACTTTTTTTACGAAATAAGTGAGCCTTAACTAGAAACTCTTTTAGCATGTATCCATTAACATATTCTAAAGTCCCAATTACTTGTATTTCTGAACAGAAAAAATGCATCAACTAATTACTACATAAGGTGAGTTATCATTCTCTCCAAATCAAATAAACTTTGTGCCTATGCAAAACCATGCTATTTCTTTATCCCTCCTTCCATTGCTCTTTTCAAGCTCATTTGGCTGTAAGTTCCTTAGTGATGGGGAGAGGCAAATCATGAAGCATCATCACTCAAAATGCAAATAGGTATTAACAGATAGAAGAAAGTACCTGATGGCAAATCTCGCAAATAATATCACCCTTCTCATTGCACCACCGCTGAACGCATTTCCTATGAGCATACTGAATTTTGTAACAAAGACACAAGAAAAGAAAAAAGAGAGAATAGTTAGAACAAATGACAAGTCCACACACATTAAAAGACCTTTGTCATGCAGTTGCAGCACAGACGTAATCAGTAGAATCATTCTTCAGCTTTCTAGCAGCTAAAATCAGTAAACCAGACCACCCTTAACACAAACAAATCAAAATAGTGAACGTGACACTTCACTAAGAGAAAGCCATGAATGATAAATCATGAAAATGTCAACTTCTTGAGAAGAGAAACTTGAATACTAGCACCATTCAGACTTACGAGAAAAAAGATGGCATTACGGATACATATTTATGAAATGCACAAGCAATATTTCGCAGCTACTTGAATAGGAGAGAGAAAATTCAACTTCACAAATCTACCTTTAAGCTGCCATTGCAGCTACAAGGAATCTCCAAATTCTTCGGGCTATCTTCTTCCTGGCAAATTCGGCATTCCACAGTCTGAAGTAATGGCTCATCTTCACCCCCAGCTTCTGGTTCTTCATCCTCCTTATTAGCAGTGCCATAGGAAGATTGATCTGCTGGGTGAGAGCAAGAACTTCCCCCAGAGGATCCTGCATTCTCTGACCCTTGCATAGTGTGCAAAGATTCAGGTGTGATAAGACGATCAACACACAGAGTCAAGTGTTCTCCCATTAGCAGTTCACCCACGTATCCTAAAATGAACAAACATGGTCAGCCAAGAAAAGAAAGGAATTTGCTAAACCTTCATATATCCCAGTGCAAGGTTGTGACCCTTTCTATCACACAAGAGAAAACAGTTCACAAAAAGCCTACGATTTACATCCCTCCAAGCTTCTCCTCACAAGGTTTAGCCTTTTGTCCATTAGTATAAAACCCCAAATGCCATATTTACTTGAGAAAGAAATAGGAGAAACCCAACAAAAACACACAAGTACGATCAACAGTGAACTAGCAACTAATCTTTTCTTTTCTTTTTCCCTGCAATAGAGTTGAACTCTTCAACACAAAGTGAATGATTGTTGCTACAAACTGATACCGTATACCCTTGTTGACTTTTTACAAGACAAACGAAATACCCAATTGGAAAAACTAAAGAAAAATGCATTTGAAAAACATCCGATTCTTGACATTTCATTTTCCTCTTACCAACACGAAATATACTGGGTAACAAAATTTAAACAGGACCAAGCTTTGAAGATGAAAGCATAATCAATTTGATCATAATAGAAACAAGAACCCAAAAACTCACCGCAACGAAAAATCTTGAACCCGGAACAAGAAAAATAACAATCTGGAAAATAAATAGAGGAATGATGAAAAATTGGCGTACCTGAAAATGCAAATTGTGTTGATAGATTTTGGTTTTCTGAGAGTAGTTTCCTTTTTCTCTCTTGAGAAAAGAAGAAGAAATAGTTGTAAGAAAACTTCGGTTTGGGCCTTTTTGATTATCAGGTAATGTATACAAGTCTTCTCTTTGGATTATATCGACATTAATTGCGGGACCGCTAAAGCCTATAACGGCGTCGTTTATGGAAGTCCCAATATCACTTCTTTAATAAAAGCCGGCATACGAGAAATTACTCAACTTTACTATAAAGTAGAATAGAAAAAAAAAATAACAATACCAAAATAATACAATAAATAAAACAAACTAAGTAATCAATAATAATAAAATTATGAAATTAATAGATAAAAAAATAAAAATTATACGTATGAATTAAGATAAGAGCATCAGAATAAATCTTTAGAAAAGTCCAAAAACATTGAGTTAAGAAGTCGAATATCTTTTTTATCCTTGAAAGAGGGAAGTTTTGTCTTGAGAAAAATTTCACTTTTCTTTTTCTTCCTCACACTACATTTTATAAGAACGAAGCTAATGTTTTCAGTTTACCACCTTAAACAGTCTCAAATTTTGGTGACTTTCCTGATATTTTATGTTCTTGTATCAAATATGATTTTGAAACAGTCCAAACCCCAAACATCCCAGAAAAGAACATGTATATCTTCTTTTGTGGTATTTGAGATTTTTAATTATCTAGATTTTAAATATATTCGGTAAAATGAAACAATACAAATTATTTTCAGTAGCGTATATATAATGTAATTTTATTTGCTTTTATCTTATCTATATATTTATCAATCAATGAGAAAGTCATGTATCTTCGATTTTGATAATAAGATTTGCAATAGTCATAAAAGAGAACACGATGACTTAATGTTGACTCAAAACTCAAATCATTACTAAGAAAAAAATAAATCTGTATAATATGTGTATTTTTTTGGTAGTATATAACCTTTTATCAATTAATAATAATTAAATTATATATGTAATATTTACTAAACAAAGACATATTCCTTCCAATAAGCAGCGTAAGAAGCACTCAGAGAAAACTTGGACATCGTCAATTATTTGACTTTTGAACAAATTTAACTTTATAAATTTCATAGACCAAATTAAACATGACGACTATACAAATAAATTAATTAACCAAATTCCCTAACTATTTTCACGCGCAAAGCCACACTATTTGTCCACGTTCGTACGAAAAGGTCATTAGAAAAAAATTCATCATGATGAAAAGAAAAGGATACCAAAAGTATGAGTACTTTTGTATTTTAAACTATGATGTGATATAATGACTTTAATGTAAAAGAGATAAGTCATGATTCAAATGAGTTTTAATTAGAAGGGCTAAAGATAATGGACATTATATTTCTTTCTAGAAGACACATGTTATAGGTAATAGGCAGGTTAAAAATGAGTAAGAAATATCTTAGTATAAGATATTTTCTTTCTAATTTCCCCAATATATCCTAATCCACTTTGAAAGGATTATGGGGTTGGGGTGGGGATTGTGAAAAAAGGAAATATGACATGAAACAATACCTAATACTTAAAAAGCATGTGCATATGTTTATTAGTAGAGTTTGTCATTAACACTAATTAATTCTCACATTAATGAATATTTATACCAAAAAAATGTGAGAATAATTATTCAACGCCAACGTTATAAAATAAAAATAGGGCAATTTTATGCCAATGAAATCTCCTTTTTTTTGGAAGGCCCGGTGGAAGAGGACATGAGAATGGGGAACCAGACTCTTACATACAAGATGAAAGTTTAAATGGTCAATCAATTGAGCTACGCTAATTAAATCTCAGAGATGATACTTGGTAGTTGGTGCCATTTATCTCTATAGATTCTTTTGCAAATGGATCCCTTTTTGAATATGAATGTTTACAATGAGTTTTAAGTTGATATATGTCAACCTTTTAAGTTTTAACCCATTTAGAAATATGATGGGCCAAAGGCCCACTTTTTTCATTGATTAATACAGAGTAGTTTTAAAATGTAGACTAAAACTTAACTAGTGGCTATTTGTCAAATTCTTCCGCAGCTTGCAAACTATCCTAATCCTGCTGATTACAGTTTTTAAACTCTAAATCTACCATTAGGGTTCTTTTTCCGAAAATTGAAGTTGGCAGTTCTCAGTAATGGCGGAAACTGAACCTGTAACCAAGGAAGCCCTAGGAATGGCCGAGAAGGAAGAAACCTCCGTTCAGAGAATGGACGTTGAAGTTCCATCGGCCGATGATGCTAACGGCGGCTCGAAGCGTCCAAGGGAGGAGGGAGACAAACCGGATGATGAAGAGAATGGAGACGATACGAAGAAACCGAGAGTCGACCAGTCTGCGGAAGAAGAAAAGAAAGATGTGTCTGTCCCGGTTAGCGTGGGGTCTAAGAATTTCGTTTCCTCCGTGGAGATGTTTGATTACTTTCACAAACTCCTTCATTCCTGGTCTGTCAATCTCAATCTCAACAAGGTAAAACATCACTCAATGTCTCCATTACAGTGCGAAGCAAGAGTTAGTTTTTACCCTGCTCCTGGATTCTCTGGCTTAATTGTTATACTCTCCCATAGCTGAATGGACTATAGAAATTTGGGGCATTTTGAGTTGGCAATTTAAAAACTTTTACATTTAATATTCTGAATGTCCATTTCGTTGTAGTATCAACTTGCATTATATCATACTTAAATGGATGTCAAATTGCTGTCGGAAAATTTTTCAAGTGGCTATTGACTCATGTATGACTTGGATACTTAGTATTGCCTTCCAAAAGTTGACTTTAAGTCTAAAACTTAACACTTCGAGGTATTTGATTGTACATCCTTTCTTGGATATGTGTATTTTGACAACAAACATCTACGAACAAGTATGAGTGTTAATTGGATAATCTTTTGGTATATACTATTCAATTTGGACTTATTTGGTTACAATAGGGATGATACTCTGTTTTATTTTGTTTTTTATTGGAATTAATACATGCTTTCCCTTTATATTTCTTATCCTACATTCATGTTCCTCAAAGCTTGTCGTTTAGGCTCCAAATTTAAATTCATTGTGTCTGTTGGACTGTTTGAACTTTTGTGGGGTTGGACTAGCATCTTTGTGGAAATTGTATTTTCTACTCAATCTCAGTTTTAGTTCAAAAGATGTCCAAATACTTGCGAAGCAGAGTATGTGGTTTGTGTTGGTCATAACCTTAGAAGAGTTATTACTGCATAAGAATGTTGATTCTTTGATTCATTTCCGCATAAAATCTGTGTGTTGGAGATATTTTGGTATACTACACTTATCTGACTATCTGAATGTTTGATGTGATGATCTTGATCACTTACATTTTGTTAGTTTGGTATTGCAGTATGAGCACATGGTGTTGCTTGACTTACTTAAGAAGGGTCATTCAGAACCAGAAAGGAAGATTGGTACAGGAGTTCGTGCTTTCCAAATCCGATTTCATCCACATTTCAAGAGTCGCTGCTTCTTTGTTGTTAAGGAGGACGATACTGTGGATGATTTTAGCTTTAGGAAGTGTGTTGATCAGATTCAACCCCTTCCAGAAAACATGCAAACAAAACATCATGCTAATGGTGGAAAAGGTGGTGGTGGTGGAAGAGGAAGTGGACGTGGACGTGGAAGAGGAGGGAGGTCAAGATACTGATACAGCTGACAGTAGATAGCCAATTTCTTCTGATCAGCGTTTTTAAGTGCTGTTTAATCCAAATCTTGGTCATTTTAAATCTATTATCCGTAATGTTGACATGATGTTTTTGCTGGTTAGAGTTTTCGGTGCATCATCCAAAATCTGGTTAATTTGTTGAAAATGCCTGGGAAGCCTTGTTGCTTCTCTGATATTTTGAGTTTTGTTTGACCCATGAACCTATATCATCCCTCTGCAACCATTGATAGTCGTTTGGTTCAGAATATAATTAAAAAACGCAAGTGTCTAATGAGAAGGGCAACACTTTTTTGTTGGGCGTGGCCTGAAAAGAAGCAAATAGCTATGGGAATATTTACTGCCAGAAATCAGTAACCTCCACTCTTAAATACTGTTTGTTGTAATTAGTATAACTAATAAATGCTACAATAAGTAGCAGTAGCCCACCACTACTGATTAGTAGTATCATTTGGAATAAATTTGACATTAACACTCTAGAGTGAATAATAAATAAATAAATTTAATCGTAACTTCCCTAAGCGTTATATAATATGATCCTAAATGAAATGAATGATGAAACATTAATTCTCTTCTTTTATGAGTATGAATGATTGCTACGTTATATTATGAGCCAAATACTCCCAGGGAACACATGACCATTGTATTATATACTGTATATTGCTAAAACTTAAAATTTCTCGAATTTATAAAATGGAAACCAAATAAAAGGAAAAGAGAAAAAGATAAGGAAAACAATGACCTGCTTCGGGATTTTGTTCTAAAGCAAATTCTAAACCTTTTTTTACTTCTTCTTTTTAGGCAGATTCTGAGCTTAATGCGGCAGCAGCAAAATATAACTGCACGCTAATGCTAATTACAAATCAAAAGCAACTCCTTACATTGGGGGAATGTGCTTCAAATTTCAATCATCTTGGTCATCTAAACCTGATATTAACACTACGTTAGAGTATTAATTTATCATGATTAAATAATTTTATGAGATATAAAAATATATCATGCATTTATTAATCTGATATAATATTCAATATCATATTTTGCCATCAATCTAACCCAAAAAAGTCCATGGTAACAACTAGATAGTTACTACTCAATAAAATTTGGCATGCACTCCCTTATCAGTTGTCCATATTAATATAAAAAAATATCTCAGATTATTCGTAAATTTACAAAAATAATTAAATTTTCCCCATTTTTTTGTTATGATTAATTATTTTTTAAAAGTGCATGAACAAGTTTATAAAGTTTCAAAAAGGGGTTTTAAGGTATAAATCGTAAAATTATCCTTCTTATTTTTTATTTATTAAGGGTATAAAGGAAAAAATAGATAACTAATATGAAACGGATCGAAGAACAGCAACAAGCTATACAACTCTCCCTTCATAGTTGGAGTAAAGAAATTAACAGAGAATTAGACTTCCTAGTCCCTATGGAATGGGAAGTTCCCATGAATCTAATACTTATGTTATTTTTCTAATATCGACAGAACTATTAAACTTTCTGTTACATCGATCACAACTCTTTGTATAATGTTTAATTTTCAAGGTGCTTTTATTTAATTTTCGACATAAAGATGTAAAACAACAATTATATCCTTTAATGAAAATTGACGATCAAATTCCAAAAGAAATCATAATTACAAGTTTGTGTACGTGGGCACAAAACGCACCAATCAATACCAATATTGATGAATGTAATTAATTAATGCTAAACATGCATGCACAATGACGGCGCACGATAATCAATGCACTTATTAATCCTAATAATTACTTTCACATTAGTTTCACTTTTAATCCATGCCTTATCTTCTCCCTCACCCTACGCTAAAATAAACCTTAAGAAGTCATTTTTAGTTAATCTTCTTATACTAATATATAAATTTCATCTCCATGCCAAATATGGGAAGTGATCAGTCAAACTTTGAATTCATCATGACAAAGCAAGATAATCATCAAGACTTACTATCCCTTCCAACACAATTCCCTTCTCTTGATGATTTCAGGTGATTCATTATAATTTTATTTACTTCAAGAAATTATTTTTTCTTTTTTATTTGATGTGTCGGAAACAGTCTCTCTAGTTTCAATGAATATGTTGTTGTTGTTATTCGATGTATGGTAATATATATTAATATGTTACGTTTAAAAACAGTGAATTTTCAGGACACTATGCTATCGACTATCAGTATGATTTGCCTATTCAAGAAATTACTGTTAATAATAGCCCATTGATGGAGATGGAATGCACTCTCGAAGATCCATTTTATAGTCTTACCCCAGGTGATGGTCATGTTTTGTATAATAGTATTTTTATATTTTTTAATAAAAAATTATTGACTAGTAATTTTTTTTATGGGTGCAGGAGAGTTATGCTATGAGGAAATTGGAAATGAAGTTAGAATGTTGAATGAAATGAGTGGTGAATTAATCGGAAATGGGAACCAACAAGTGTTGTTATGTGATAACATTAATCAACAAGAGATAATGGCTAATGATCGTGTTCATGAGGAAATTATTGTAACGGAAAAAGAGAAGGATAATATTAGAGAGGAGATTAATAGTTCAAGAATATTATCACGACATACAATTTCAAAGTATTTTTACATGCCAATTACTCGAGCAGCAAAGGAGCTCAACATTGGGTTGACACTTCTGAAGAAAAGATGTAGGGATTTGGGAATTAGAAGGTGGCCTCATAGAAAGTTGATGAGTCTTCAAACATTAATCAAGAATGTTAAGGTTAATGATATATACATCTTACATCCTTCTTTCAATTGTATATAGTAATATTATATGCTGATGGCCTAAGTTGCACGGAGTACTCTTCACTTTTAATGTCGTACTCCTATTGAATTTTCTAAAAATACACTACTTTAAAGTATTTGACATGATATTTTGGAAGAATCCAAACAACATAGTTGATGGCCAAAAGTTCATCTTTTCTTCTAATATATACAGTTTATTATGTGAAAATATTTTCTTTCTACTTCATCCAAAAAAGTATGTTGACGTTTATATCCTCTCTATATAAACATGTTACCTTGTTTCAATTATGTAGTATTTATGCTGAGGGATAAAAAATTCATTTCTTGTAGTTGTATTATACGCTTTTTAATAATTTAATTTTTTGCTACATATGTTGCAATGATTTTAATAGATGAATTTAACTAATATTGTAGAAAATATTTTTTACTTTATTAAGTGATATTTACTTCTTGTAATTTTCTTATTCAAGATTAGACGATTTATATTTTATAGTGTTATATGTAAATATTTTTTGAATGATTTGATAGTTTTATAAAGAATCACCTATATATTTTTTTATCAAATTAATAGTGTAAAAATTTTGGTATACTGATAGTGTATAGAAGTTAAACTCTATTATTTATGACAATGCAATATTTGCAGGAATTGGAGAAGGTAGGAGGAAATGGTATGGAACAAAAGTTGAAGGATGTGATAAAGCTATTAGAGAAAGAGAAGAAGAAGATGGAAGAAATACCAGACATGGAACTTGAGGAGAAAACAAAGAGGTTAAGGCAAGCTTGCTTTAAGGCTAACTACAAGAGGAGAAGACTGATGTGTATGCCAGAATTACAGGCTTCTTTTGGTAGTTATTGCACTACTACTACTCCTTCTGCTGATGATAATGTTGCTAATGGTGATCAAGATGATGAAGAGATTAAGTCTCTTCTTGCTGACTGTTTCTCTTACAATAGTCCAACCTTGCATGACTGAACTTTTTCATTTATGTGTATTTTTTTTTGCTTCTATGTTATTATTAGCTTAGAAGGATGCTAGGTGCAACAGTAAAGTTATTTCAGTGTGATTATTCCGATCTTGAGATCAATTACTAATGTTTGTGCCGACATAAATTGCCTATATCACATCCATTTGAGATGTCATTCTTCTTTAAATCATGTGTGAAGTGCTTGTTGCAGGAAATTAGTTTAGAATTTCATGAGTCGTGACAAGTTAGTTAATAGGAAAATGGATAAAAAAATGTCCTTTTAACGTAACATATCATAAATGGTAGTTGGGTGTGTGCGCGGGCGACTCTTCATATTTTCATAATCGGTTTTGGTATATTTGATAAGTACATAAAAAAGGTGTAATTGATAAGGGATTAATAAAATTACGATAAATAAATTGAAATATAGTAACCTTACGTATATATGGAGTAACTCGCACCAATCATATTTTAATTTCACACTATATGTCACACCTAACGACTAATAATTACAAAATATAGTAACCTTATGTAGATATGAAATGACTCACATCAATAATATTTCACACTATATGTCACACCTTACGACTAATAATTACAAAATACAGTAACCTTATGTATATATGAAATGACTTGCATCAATAATATTTCACACTATATGTCACACCTTACGACTAATAATTACAAAATATAGTAACCTTATGTATATATATATGGTTCATATTTCACACCATATGTCACACCTTACGACTAATAATTACAAAATATAGTAACCTCATGTATATATATGGAATGATTCGCATCAATCATATTTCACACCATATATCACACTTTACGACTAATAATTAATTGGATACTACAGATGGAATCCACTGCTTAAAAAACGCACAAAGGACTCCCTTCGAGAGCTACAATGAACAATATATTAGAGAAACAAGGTTTACATATTATTAATTCTTGTTTGTATTTGTTATCTTCAATTGATATTCAAGTGAAACAGTTTAATTATATGTTACAGTATAATAACAGTTGCTCCATTGATTAAATAATGTCACCTAGACGTGCTGAAATTCGATCTGTATTTTTTACCAAAAATAATAATCAAGTTATTCAACGCATTCTGTATCTGAAAAGGGGCGGAATATTGAGTGCGTTCCCAATAACATTTTCTCCATATCCAGACTCGAACCGAGACAGGTGAACAACCATGTTGTTAAATTCCGCCACACTAACAACAACACATTGTTTACCAGTTTGAGCCATCGCCATGTCACCCATAACAAATTAGAGAATGAGAGCAATCTCTCCTCAATGTTTTTCTGTGTCTGCCTTCCGTCGGCTGTCGTCTCATGCGGCGGCGCGTGTAGACAACCACCGTCAATGCATTACCGGACCCACAAATCATACCAGTCACTTGCATACCGAGAAAACTGAACCTTTGATTTCGCTTATCAAGTCAACTTCTAGTAAGCCCCATTTGCTACAAATCCACGCCCATCTCATCCGCAACTCTCTCTTTCAACATCCAATTTTTTTCTCACCTTTCTTATTTGGTATTGCTCTTCCTCCATTGCATGATTTGGGCTATGCTTGTCGGGTTTTTTCAAAATTTAGTAAACCCGATGTTTTCCAGTACAACATCATGATTAGAGCTTACGGAATGAGTGATTCACCGGGAAATGGTTTTATGTTGTATCAAGAAATGCTAAGGTCAGGTGTGTCACCGAATTCTCTAACATCTTCATTCGTTACAAATTGTTGTATGAAGATTGGGTCTTTATTTGGTGGGCTACAGATTCATGCTCGAATTTTGAGAGATGGGCATCAATCTGATGGACGACTGCTGACCACATTGATGGATTTTTATTCATCTAATGAGAAGTATACCGAAGCTTGCAAAGTGTTCGATGAAATGTCTCATAGAGATACAATAGCTTGGAATGTGTTGATTTCTGTATACATGCGTAACCGACGAACTCGGGATGTTTTGGGTGTATTTGATATGATGCAGAGCTCGTATGATTGCCAGCCTGACAATGTTACTTGTTTGATGTTACTTCAGGCTTGTGCAAATTTGAATGCATTGGCATTTGGTGAGAGAGTTCATAGATATTGTGAAGAACGTGGTTTTGACAAGGCAATGAATATCTGTAATGCACTTATAACTATGTACTCTCGGTGTGGTTGCCTCGAAAAGGCTTTTGAGGTGTTTAAGGGAATGACCGAGAAAGATGTGGTGTCTTGGACTGCCATGATATCGGGGTTGGCTAGCAATGGTTATGGCAGAGATGCAATTGAGGCATTTCGGGAGATGCAAAGTGCAGGTGTTTCCCCTGATGATCAGACTTTCACTGGGGTTCTTTCTGCTTGTAGTCACTCTGGACTACTTGATGAGGGTAGGATGTTTTTCAATAGTATGAGCAAAGAGTTTGGAATTTCACCAAACATTCATCATTATGGGTGTGTGGTTGATCTAATGGGTCGTGCTGGTATGGTTGATGAAGCTTACAACCTTATAAATTCGATGAAGGTCAAACCAGATGCAACAATATGGAGGACTCTACTAGGAGCTTGTAGAATTCATCACCAAGCTGACCTAGGAGAACAAGTCATTGAGCGTTTGATTGAACTTAAAGCACAAGAAGCCGGAGATTATATACTACTGTTGAATATTTATTCATCGCTTGGTGATTGGAGTAAGGTAATAAACGTGAGAAAAATGATGAAAGACAGGGGAATCCAAACCAACCCTGCTTGTAGTACTATTGAGTTCAGAGGAAAAATACATGAATTTGTTGCAAATGACTTTTCGCACCCAAGAAAGGCAGAAATTTACAAGATGTTGGATGAGATCAATCAGCAACTGAGGATAGCAGGATACGTTGCTGAGACAGTGGCAGAGTTGCACAATGTGGGTACAGAAGAGAAGCAGATTGCATTATCTTATCACAGTGAGAAATTGGCTATAGCTTTTGCGGTTCTATCAACTCCACCTGGCACGTCAATTAGAGTTGCAAAAGACCTCCGGATTTGTGTTGACTGCCATAACTTTGCCAAGATATTGTCAGCAGTCTATAGTCGGGAAGTTGTTATTAGAGATCGGAACCGCTTCCATCATTTCAGAGAAGGTCGATGCTCGTGCAATGACTATTGGTAATTGTAAAATGTTTACCAAGTAAATTCTGGAGCAGAATGAAAGTAGGACTTAAATAGATTAATCTTTTGAAAGGATGATGACATTGATATCGAATGTGGAGTCGAATTAATCATGCATCAGGAGAATTCCATTATCGCTGACTACAGCTTGAAGCTAGATTTAACTAGACACAGCCAGGGAGAGAATCTATAATATATGTCAAATTACAGGGTGCAGTTGATTTTGTTATTACCAAATTGTGATCAGTATAAAGGTGAAACTTCCTGTGCTTATGGACTGAACTGGAGGAGTTTCAAGCTGGGAAAATTGTTGAATTTGCCAGATGGAAGACTGTGACTGCAAAAGGACTGTGATCAAAGGGAGGCTTACATAGAACAGTCACAAACTGGCAAAGTGATTTATAATAAAATCTCAAAGGCCCTCTTATCGAAGGACTGTTAAATTCCTTCCCCATCATCTTTCTTGTGTTAAATTTCTTCCATAAGTATCATAGACCCGAGTGAAGAATTGATTAATATCACATACTAGTCAAATGGATAGATTTTTATAGAGTGTCATTCTAATTGGAGATTGTGATCTAGTGGCGGCAGTATGATCTTGTTTAGGTTGGGAGACTCATTTTTGAAATTTTGAGAGAATTGGCTTCCTATTTAGTGAGGAAATCTATTTTTTACATATCTTGTGCAATATTTGAAGAACAAAACTATTTAATCAATCAAATATGCCTTAATAAGCTAGCTCTACTTGAGAAATGAATAACTTAACCCTTTGCTTGCTACTATTTGTGCTGAGAAAGAGCTTGACGACGTCAAGTTAAGCCGTTGTGCGCTAGCAGTTACTCTTCAGAGATATGGAACTCCAAGCCGATCAACAGGCCCAGGGAGAGTTCAAGGACTTCTTGCTTCGTCAGATGCTTTCCCGGACAACTTTGTTAGCGTTTCCAATCATTTATTTTCCCCCGAAAAAAGAGAAGCTATTACATGAACAAACATAGAGAAGAAGCTGTGGTAAAATTCACCGAAAAACTCCAAAAAATGGGCAAGCAAAGTAAACAACGGGTTTAGAATACTCACTTTTAGTATAGTTAAGTTTCAGAATAAATCGAAGTACTTCCGGAATTTTCATCACACAATCCCCACAATGACACTCAGATTCAAGAGAGATAGAAAGAGTTGATTTGACAAAAAAAAAAAAAAAAAAGGAACATGACAAGAGTGCCTCAACATCGTCATTTGAGAGTTTACATACCGGAAAGGAGATACAATTCTACAACCTATTGTTTGTTTCTCCATAACAGAAGCACCTTTCAACTCAACTGCAAAACTGGAATTTGTTGATCATCGTGAATTTTGCTAAATTGCTTTATTCTTGTCATCATTTCTTCAGCTTGTATTCTTCTAAGCAGCTACAGGTTCTTTCTGAACAAAACCTGTACCCTTCTCAATGCTAGACTTCAA
>JAJOOR010010546.1:0-10458 GCA_036250505.1 Solanum acaule | reverse complement strand
GTGTCTTGAAAACTCAAAATAACAACAAAAAAAAAAACTACAGTATGTAAAAACTTATGCCCAAAGAGTTGCTGTACAATTTCTTCTCTTCAAGAAGAGGGCTATATAATGAACATGAAGCTAACTTAGGAGGAAATTACTTTTGATTTTATTGCAAATACATTAAACGTATCAATAAATGTCACAACGTGGGTTGAAGGTTACTTGAGCTATATTGCAAAAATGTACGTGGACTGATATTGAATTTATGAGCTTTTTATTGATTCAATAATTTAGTAGATTATTATTTTATGTAGAGAAATAAATTGAATAAAATCCCAAAAAAAGAAGAAAAAAATAAATGCAAATGGAGGCCATAGAGAGGTGCCACATCACCTCATCTATGTTTCTCCTTTATATATATATGATTTGGGAGGAGGCTCCTCTCTAGTGCTGGTCTCTCCAGTTTCCCCCCAGTGCTATCCTATACAATTGATATGTGTCCGTTTAATTTTAAATGGACCAGATTAATTTTCTTGACTTAATACTATTAACCATGGTCATTATTAATTTTCTTTCTCTCTCATCTCTCCTCTCTTTCCTTTCCCAGCTTAATTCTGCAAGAACCTTTTCTCAATCAACAAAGAATTTGCTTTGTTAGCAAAAAGATGAAGATTGCTAATGACAAAATTGTTTATTCTTCCCATTATTTTCACACCATAATAAAATAAGACAACATTCAAAGGATGTATTTGGGTTATAAAATTTTAAAAGTCCAACCAAATGAGACTACTTTGAAGCTTGGTTTGGTTTCAATGGTGATCGACAAAACTCCGCCGTCTTTTTGTAACATCAATTTTTTCAATTGGAGTTTCTACAAAAGCCAACTAAAGGACCTGGAGAGGGCATGGAAAATGGGTGGGAAAATATGTTCTCAAATATCTTTTTTTTTCTTGTGAAATTCTCCATTGGATTTTTTGGGTTTCTTCTTGTCTTGTGGTATTTATAATTGTAATCTTTAATTGGGGCTACTCACTCCATTTCAATTTTTCTCTTTTGAGACTCCCTATTTGTTCATATGTAAATAGAAAATCATATTTAACATTACTGATGTAATTTTAATTTTAATTTTCAGTTGTTTGACTTACATGAATGATGTTTGATTGCTCTGTTATTCAGAGAGTTTTTTGAAAGGAATGAAGTGTTTCTGTCTGATTGAGAAAGGAATGGAAGGAGAGAAAATTAGTAATAACCATAGTTAATGATATTTGGTCAAGAAATTAATTTGGTCCATTAAAAAATTAAATTGACACGTGTCAATTATATAGGATAGCACTGTGGAAAACTGGAGAGAAGCCTCGTCCATTTCCAATATCCACATTCTTAGGACATGTAACAAACATGAACAAGATAAAAGTACAACTATAATTAGGAATCTGAGTATTAAGGAGTTGTTTGACACGTGATATAAGGTATAATAATTTAAGGATATATAAAATGTAGGATTATTTTATTCCACGTTTGGTTGGAGAGGTATTACGTAGTTCTTGGATTATTTATTCAATCATTTTTGTTATAGTGATGGAATATCTTACCCGAGATAACTTATTCCTAACCAAACCACAAGAGTATAATTATCTTAGGAAAATGCTATTAGTGACAATCACAAACAAATATTTATCAAGGAAATCCTTAACTAATCAAGCTACTTTATATTAAAGCAACAAAATATAGATTCCAAAGATAATAAAACTTGCACATTACTAAAACAAGATCATACAATAAAAGAGGGTGCATCATAACATAAAACAGAAGTAAAACCAGTCTCATAAAGTACTACTTGTTCAAAACAACACAAAATTAAAATACAAAGATGCAAACCACAACTTTTATTTTAAGGAGTCAAATAACTTTCATTTTTTGACATTATTATTGTCACCAGAGAAATTTCCATTTTTGACCTTGTCACCAGTTGCAGGGACCTTCTTCTCCTTTGGTACTATGGGAATTAGTGCTCTTGGATCCACACCATTCACAGGTATAAGACCCTACAACAAAATAAAAAATAAAAAAAATGAATAAAATTGAATGATTTAAAGCATACATTCATTTATGAGTTGTTAAAATTGTATTCCAGTTGTTCAACAATACTTGTCCACTATTGATTTTGCACACTTCGTAAGAAACTATAAATAGAACGATAATTTTAGTATTCACTAATAGAAATGACTATATTAATGATAAAGGGTAAATTAGGAACTAAGTGTAAAATTATACATTTATTTCATAAAGTGGACAAGTATTGTTGACATCCCAAAATAGTATAGTGGACAACTATTGTTGGACGGAGGAAGTATTTATTAGTGTATAAAAGTTAAATGTTTACTTCCTCCGTTTCTATTTATATGTTGTCCGTACTGAAAATAAATGATCACTAATATTTGTCATTTTACAAAATCAATACATAAATGACACTATCCTTAATTTTTGACAAAACAAAGATTTGCAGCGAGTACACAATAGATTTGAATGAATAGATAAATGTAGAAGAATCATTCGAAAAAATTGATTATAATAAGAAATTAAGATTATTTCTTATAATCAACAAAATAGAACAAGCCCTAGTTTATAATATGTCACAACATTTCCACACTTTGATTAACTTCTTTGCAAAGCCCTAATTTAGTATATTTTTATTTCTTATTTGTGTATGATACTTACTTTTAGGATTTTGTCTAATTTAGATTCGAACTACATAAAACTCTTTAGAAAAACATGTGCTCTTAGGATTTTTTTTCGTTCACCAGAACTCGGATAAAAAAAGCCTAGGGTTTCCACTACCCACATGCTTATTAGCTTCATCCACCTGATTCTTAAAGAATATTTCATATGATTAAGTTAAAAGCTAAACTAACCACACAAATAAACTGTTTGATAGTCTAATCAAGTTTTTGAGGGACTAAAAGTGTTTTTTAAATAGTATTTATTTTTAAAAAGTAAAGTGTGTGGCCAAATTTTTGGTAGAAACCCTTTTTCAGAAGCTTAAAAAACTAGATTTTTTTAAAAGGTTTTTTGAGAAAAATACACTTAGAATCACTTTGATCTCAATTTTTTTTTAAAATTTATTGGTCAAACACACAGTGTTTCTCATCGAAAGTATTCTTTTTAAAAAAATTACACTTAAAATAAAAAACATATATGAAGCTAAAAACTTGGCCAAACAAACTAGTATTTTGAAATTAAGTTTTATTTTTTTAAAAAAAAAAAAAACTTCCCTGGCCCCTTTTGTTCATGTATTTTAAGATTTTTCAATTTACAAATAGAAGAAAAAAAAAGATTAATTAATGGGAAATTTTCGTAATTAAATGATATATCTGAACTCTTATAGTTACAACATTTATGGCTTTAGGGATATTAATCATTTTTATTTAGAAAACTAAAAAAATTTCACCAACACCTAGTTAAAATCGTTTTGTACCGACGGACTTAGAGTATTATATATGAATTTCTAAAAACTCAATAATTTTTGTATAGATTTTATATTAAGATTGAGAAATCTATTAATTAATGAGAATTCAATAATTAACAAACTTAGCTTTTGATCCAATAGTAGAAATGAAACTGTTCTTAAACTTTATTACCATTCTCAATTGAGGGTTTATTCCCCTTCTACACTTAAAATAGAGATTCTTAAAAAAAAAAAAATTGAAATCCCTCAAAACACATAAACTTTAAATCAAAATCCATCTCTCACTTTTGTAGCCATCACTTAAAATAAAAAAATTGAAAATACATAAATGTTAAAACCTAGATCTGCCCCTCACTATTACCATTCTCAAATGAGGGTTTGATTCCCCTTCTACACTTAAAATAGAGATTCTTAAAAAAAAAAATTGAAATCCCTAAAAGCACATAAACTTTAAAATCAAGATCCCCCTCTCACTTTTGTAGCCATCACTTAAAATAAAGATCTTGATTAAATAAAAAATGAAAACACATTAAACTTTAAGACCTAGATCTGCCCCCTCACTTTTTTAGCCGTCACTAAAAAAGGAAGATTTTTGAAACAAAAATTAAAATCATTGAAAACATACAAACTTTAAAATCTAGATCCGTCCCTCACTTTTATAGCCGTAACTAAAAAAAATGAAGATTCTTAAAACAAAAAATTAAAATCACTAAAAACACATAAACTTTAAAATCAAGATCCATCTCTCACTTTTATAGCCATCACTAAAAATACATATCAAAATCATTTTTTCATTAATATTTTAGACTTTGTTTATCTGTTATACACAAACAAAAAACACATAGACTAACACACACCAAATGTTAGAAAGCAAAAATAAAAAGAAACTATAGCTCATATATACACACTCATATGTTACCTTCAAAAAAATTCTTGTAGCTTCCTCATGAGTATGAGTTTTGATGATACGCATAGCCGTTTCCTAAAAACAACCAAACAACAATAAATCAAAACACATCTAAGAACGCGCTCGCGCTTCTCACACGCATATATATATATATATATATCAAAACATACCCTAAATTCATTGAGTTGTTGTTCATTCAAAGTCTTAGGCTCTTCAATGTAGTAAGGTGGTGGTGATGATGGTGGTGTTGAGTCAGGTGACGATAGTGGTGATAGTGGTGGAGAGTAATCCATAAAGATAGACAAATTGATTACTAGAGGAAGAAGATGTGATGAAGAGGTGAAGAAAGAGTTGATTTTTATGGAGGAAGTGAAGAGAAAGGACAATTAAGAGGGACGTGGCATACGTTACAAAGGTGAATATACTTGGCACCATGCATGCATTGCATTTTTTTCCTTCATTTTATTATCAACTATACTACTAAAAAGAGTCCAAAAAATTCCATACGTTTCTTATTTGCTAGCTAGCAAAGTAAAGCAAGCTAAGTACTTCTTCTTCACTTCTATCTCATGAATAATCACACACACTCCCAACGACTTTTGGTTTTTGTTTGTTTTGTTTTTAGTTTTCACTCTCTCTGATCTCTCTCCTAGTGTGAATAGCTTGTTTTATTTGGGAAACATGGAAATGGAAAACTAGAGGGTTCTAAAACTTGGATTTATCTTATGAGTTTAACTTGAGTGTTAATTATATGGTGAAGAGTTTTACTTCGATTGGAAAAGGGGTTGATGATTTCCTTATATGGGTTTGGGTAAATATTTTCTCTAAAAGCTAATTTTTGGGGTTGAGTTATGTCTGAGATTTATTTTTGTCGGGTGAAAATGGGATTTGTGATCTCCTTAATTATATTTTCTTGGGTAATCATTCCTTCTTAAGCTAGTTTTTCAGTTAGGCCCGAGATCTATTTATATCTGATGAACAAGAGATTGGTGATCTCCTTGTATAGTATTGGGAAAGTCTTTCCTCTTAAATTAGTTTTTGGGGTTGAGTTAGGCCTGATATCTATTTTCTTCAAAGTCGAATCTAGGATTTCTGGAACATGGATGTACCACTAAAAAAGGAAAAAAAGGGAAAATGCATTAAGCGAGAATTCCCGAGTGTACTCTAGGTAAATAATTCAATATCCAACCAAATGCACCATTTAGCCTTCTTGTAGTATGGATGCTGGAAGATAATGTTATACCAATTTTAAAAAATATATACATAAAATATCTAGTTTTACGAAGAGACCATGAATTATATGTCCCTTTTTAACCTATAGATTCTCCCACAATTTCATTACATATTACCAGAGATGAGTCATCTCGATTCTTGGATTTATCTTACGAGTTTAATTTGAGTTTATGCACTATTTATTGATAAAAGAAATAGGCATAATACATAAATAGACTATTTAACTTGGTCTTAACTTACATTTATTCTTTTTAATTTTGGGTGTGCACAAGACACTTAAACTTGTATAAAGTTGAACAAATAAATACAAGTGTCCTGCGTGGGATCCTACAGAGCAATTAGTGTCTTACGTGGTGTCCTACGTGTGTATTATGCCACGTTGGACTTTTGTGTCTACTTGTTCAACTTTATACAAGTTTAAGTGTCTACTTGTGCACAACCAAAGTAGGAGGGCATAAATATGAAATGAGGTCAAGTTAAAGAGTACGTATTATATATGCCAAAGAAATATTTACACCTTCAAAATAAGAATTAATTGAAAACAATAGCTGAAGAAAGCTAAAATCTCCAATTAAGGAATTCAAATACCTCTCACAAGTAATCTATCAAATAACATCAAGCAACAATAGCCTTAAGCCGACCTAACTTTCTCAAGAGTATCAACTATCAATCATCTTTGATTTTAAAATAGTCTGAGTTTAAACGAGTTATTCTCCATTATTTATAGCTTAAATGAGCTATTACATAAATGCTTAATGAAATAAGGGGCTTCATTAGAATGAAGATTTGTTTGAAGAAAGCTTATTTGCACACATAGCCCTTTTTCATACTCCAAGTATCTTTTAAGTGGAGTCTTATACTTCCACTTTAGTATGTTCTTGAGTCTCAAGCCTTCATTCCAATCTTTCTTCAAGCCCCCAATGCATGTAGTGACTTTTATGAGAAGCCCTTGAACTTCTTAACTTGTTTTGTCGTGTATGCATCATTCTTTCTTTCTCGAAAATAATTCGTCCTCGAATTCAAACCTTAAGAAAACATAGGAAAGATAAACAAAGACCTCATAGCATGAGCGTTAGCACAAGAGTTGCCAAAGATGCACAAACTTGTCACATAGTCAAACATCAACTATTCTCATGAATACTAAAATCGCATATGAAGCACAAAGAACTTGGATATACAAAACATCACAAAATAATTAAGGATATCATAATGGATCCAATGACTTCGATCTATCAAGTAGGTGAGGTCACATTGATTCTAGTAGGCATAAAGAGCAAATAATTCTCTATTTCGAGACAATTCCACTTCTGAAGTGGTACCAATTAAGACCAACTCAAACACATACGAAGTGTTGTATGAGTTAAAAGAAAAGAATATGCATGCATCTTAGTCAAGAAAATAATTAAGTACCCCTCTCAACATGAGATATACTCATAACACAAGAATGAGCATAATCATATGCAAATAAGTAATAAACAATCAATGAAATTTGTTTCCATAAAACACTTTGAACAGCGTTAATATGGTTAAGAAGCTTCATTCTTTGTAAAACTATTACGAAACAATTCTTTATTCCAAATCATCTTGAAAAAAGTAATAAGATCTAACGATTGTTTATTCTTCTGTCAACTATTGATGATGACGCATCTAAAATCGAGATTTAGGATCACAACAACTCAAGACAATGATTTGAGAGTGTACGCGAAAATGATGTACTTGTGCGTTGACAATTTATTTAGCCAAACATTATTTATCACAAAACAATCCAATCTATCAAAATTCAATCTGTCTTTCTTCTTAAAACATTTATTAATTTAATCACGTGTAATTATATTCCTTTAAATTCATATCAATCAATTCACAGTAATTGACCACATTTCAAAAATCATTTGTCTGGATCGTATCAAAGGTCTTGCCACCTTTTTTGTCGGCACTCTTATTAACTCACTTTTTTGAGGGGGTTGGGGTGGGGATGTGAAAATGGAAATCATATATAGTTAAAGAGGCAGAGGTGTTCATCTATCAGAATTCGATCCACAAAACAGTAAAATATGACAGGGTTCAAACTAAATTGCTTCAAAAAACACAAAAGCAAAGCATTATTATATTCCAGACAAAAGAAATACTCTAAATTATCCGAGTCTTTAGATAAACATTTGAGAATTGAAATTCGTTTCCTATGACAGTTTTGAGCTAGTAAAAGCTTGAAATATATCTAGTCACTGCAGTGTCATTACCATACACATTGACCTTCCTAAACTTATTCCCTTTTGGTTTGTAAGAAACTAGTTGTGTGCCGTGTTCGCTTTGCATCAAGATCTTCCATCTTTCCAAATTATGATTGGTATAAATATGTGACTATCGATATAAGCAAAGTAATTGAAATGTGATCTTTAGTCCAAGTTTCAGTTATTTCAATATACTGTAAATAGTTATTATCAAATAAACATAGACAATTCACCACCTTCACTAGTATATATCAAGCACACAGATGGAGTTTCTAGACTAGATACAGCTGATAGGAACTTCACTTCTTCTGTCGCCATAATAAATGAGTAAATGTTGGTACTTTTTTTTATGATTTTCATTATCCATTCAATGAATACTACCATTGATATTAACGTCGCTAAGTTTCCCTATAAATTGGGGTCGGAGCTTTACCTATATTCCTTCATTTCTTCTCATCAACTTTAACAATATAAACCTCTAATTTAGATACTTCTGGACGATCCCAAATTTTTTTAGTTATTTATCTTAATACTTTATACCGTTCAGAGGACTCACTAATGCAAAAAAAATTTACGTAATCTTGTGTGATACATCTTAACTAATAAAGGGTCAGAAGTCAAAATATTACACTAACGCTTGCAAAATGTTTTACATCGAAAAATGAGCTTGATTGATAATTTTGAGAGAATTTCCACCATAATCGCGCTCTCGGAAAAATCCATAATTGTAACTTAATTTATTCTTCTTTGTTTCCAATCACTCACTAATCATAAGTACTATAAATTGTAAATTTAGGTAATGCTATAAAAAAAAATTGCAATTTATAGTAATTTCCGTATAGTTTTGATTATTCAAATTTTAATTTTAAAATTTCAATTTAATTTAACTTTAACTTTAAAATTAGTCAAATTATCACTCGAAAAGTGAAACGTGACTTTTAAAATGAAAAAGTATTTTTAATTACTTTTAATTAAAAAACTTATATTATTAAAATGTTAATATACAAAAATTAAGCCCTACAAATTTTAACCTTATGTTAGTAAGGGGTTGTTTGGTAGAGTGTATTAGCAAAAATAATGCATGCTAACTTTGTGTTAATAGATTCTCTTATTTGGTACACTTTTTCATGTTATGTATAACTAAAGTATTGGTTATACCGTGGCTTTAATTTCTAGGTATTAGTAATGCAAAAGAATTTAGTATATGCATTAGCTTGGTTAAAGACTTAGTTGCCCCTCAAAAACACTTTTATATCTTTTTCACCATAATTGTGGAGGATATTTTTGTAAATATATACAATGCATACTGTTTTTAATAGGTCAAATGGTTCATGTACTTGTATGAGTTTGTATTATTGACCCTTCTACTTATCTATTTATCAACTGAACCCTTAAACTCAATAAAACACAATTTAGCAAACATCTCTGACCATTGACCAGGCTTATGTGATATTAAGATAGTTGAGTTGGTGAAAGTGTGTAACTTCACGCACGTTAAGGCGAGTGAGTATCATATTTCAGTTTTAAAAATATTAGTAAAAGAATAAAATAACAAAAAAGAATTAAAAAAATTAATCAAAAAAACCCCATCTTCTTCACCTACTCTACCTCCATTTTCAGTCATCTTCATCTCATGCCCGACTCCTTTTTTTTCTTCTCCACATTCTTGTCATCTTCTTTAAGATATCTTGGCATTGTCACCTATTTGAGTCCACTAATTCGCCGGCGGAGGGAGAGGGCAGCGGCGGTGGTGCTCGTCAGAGACCACTGATTCGCAGTAGAGTGAGAGAGACACGATACTGGTAAGTGGAGAGGAGACGAGGTGGGTGAGGGTGGGAGGATCTGGTTACGACGGAGAAGAGATTTTTCGGTCAGATCTGGTGGTGCGGCAATGGCTTAGGTTGCTGGTTTTATGGAGGTTGGAGATGGATGAAAGTAAAATGGTGAGGATGTGTGGTGGAGATGAAGATGGGTGACGGAAAGAGTATGTGTGGTCTCGACAGTAGGGGTGTACATAGGTTGGTTTGGTTTGGTTTTTTATTAAAAAAAATCTAAACCAATTATGTTGGTTTATTAGATCTAAAAATCAAATCAAACCACATAAAGTCGGATTTTTCTGTTTCGGCTTTAGTCGATTCTTTTGGTTTTTTTCGGTTTTTTGGTTTTTTACAACTATACGGTATTTGAAAAAGAGATCAAATATATTTTCACCTACCTGTGTGATAAGCTAAACTTAGAAAATGTTAAACGAATAGAAATTTTCGAAAAGACGATAAAATTCACATGAGTACAAATTATTATTTTTTTGAAATATCAACGTTCAATATGTTAAATTAATAAGATCAAAGGCTACAATCAAACTGAATACAAAAGAAATATTTACAAAATAAATTGTTAACTACGAATTTGAAAAACTATAAATAATATTATTGTAATTTCTGATCTTAGTACAAAATAAAATATTTACAAAGTTTTACAAGCCCAAATTTGAAATGATATATATATATATATATAAACATTGAAAACTATAAACTAACTAAAAATATATTAACAAAGTAGATTATAAATAATATTTTTTATTTATAAATAAAATATATATATATATATATATATATATATATTATGTCGGTTTGGTTTGGGTT
>JAJOOR010010545.1:0-23152 GCA_036250505.1 Solanum acaule | reverse complement strand
CCCCCCCCACTCCTGAGGAGAAACTCTTTGCATTTTATGCTCCTTCACTTTTTTTCTAAAAAAGAAAAAATAACTTTTAACAACATGAGTTTTGGGTTAGGATAACTGGTCTGGATATACGTATAGGCCCAATACTTCAGCCCAAAACTTAGCCCTTTGACTCTTTACCCGTGAATGTATACGTATTGTTTAGGCCTTTAGGATCCAAATTAAGTCCCGTTCATTGACAGTCTCTGCCGTGCCTGCTCTGTCGCCGGTTGTCGCTGCTCGCACGTCTTCCTCTTTTTCAGGTGAGTTCCATCATTGTGTCTGATTTTTTTCCAAAAGGAACAATTGAAGATGTAGAAAAACATTCAACTTGAAAAGAACTGAATTATACACACCATAATTGAATCCATACTAGTTCGAGGCGTGATTTATACTAGTTGAAGACGTGATTTCGAATATCATTCTCATTTCTCTGTATTTGAAGTTTTTGAACTCAATTTTCTTAGGTTAAATTGATATTTATCCATCATTGATTTTTGAATGAACAATTGCATAAAAATCAGATGTTGATGGTTACTTGTTAGGTTAAATAGATTTCTGCTGCTCATTGTTTTCGTGGATCTTTAAGTATTATATAGCTGTACTTTGAGATAGAAGGGAGGTGTTTGAGCTACGAAAAGTTCATTCCGCTTGTAAGTTTTTGATTTGCTTCACTTGGAACTAAATTCGAAGCTAGCCTAACTTATTTTTCTGTTTACTTGTCCCTGGGCACGTAAGTAGAAAGTTTGAGTATCTTCTCTTTACAAGAAAATAATGATAATTGCACATGTGACATGAGTTATGTGGCACCTTAGACTACAATTTGTATTTTATGCATGACAGATACTATTGTAGGGCATATAATTTAGTTAGATTCGTTTTTGGTTCTGTTTTGGACTGTTTTTTCTTTGAGCCGAGGGTCTACCGGAAACGACCTCTCTACCTCTGAGGTAGGGGTAAGGTTTGCGCACTCTCTACCTCTGGGTATTTTGTTGTTGTAGATTTGTTTCTAGTGCATATGGTATTACTACAACATATTGAGTGTGTTCCCATAGTGGGGTCTGGGGAGGGGACAGACCCTCCTCTCCCACATAAAGTGCTACAACACTTTGCTACTTACTAGACTTCTACCCTGTCCTCAACGTCGAAACCTTCCTATATAGGATCATATCCCTAGTAAGTTGAAGTTGTGTCATGTACGGTCTAATCACCTCCCCTAGTTCTTTTATGACCTATCCCTACCTTTCTAACTCCTGTGACCGCCAATATTGGAATTGCACAGTTACCATTTAATCATTGAACAGTGAAATAGCCTTTCCATGAGAAATCTTTGAAACAGAAAACATGAACTGCTTAAAATCATGGTGAGAATTTTGATGCACCAAAAGAAAAGTATCATGACAAAACTGAGCAGTCACTTAACACTAATGACAGTTACACATGTGACATGGGTATCTTCTCTGGTACTTGAAGGAACATTCTTCTAGTTTAAGTATACATTTAGTCTAAGTTGCTCGGATTCTTCACTCCGTATCGACACGACATGGTGGGATCTATGTCCGATTTGGTCAACCGATTTTGGGTACTTTGACCAAAATCTATGGGGAATGTCTTGACAGTTTTAATGATTTATGTAATCAATACAAAAGCTAAGGTGAAATTGAAGAAAATGGAATACCTTTTATATAGAAATTTATGTCTTTCCTTTTCCTTCAATCTCCTTCCAAGATTCTCCTCAAGTTCTCCACATAATATAGGTTTTTTTTTTTGAAACTGGTAACATTGTATTCCTCAGCATTAAGGGCTATGCTGGCCACCTCCAAAAGTGTTGGTTACATAGAAAAACCAACAAAAAAAATAGGAATATTTTAATTATTTTTAGGCGAATCCCTACACCCGTATCCATTCATAGATCCATATCCCTGAATCTTAAAAATTAGATCACAAAGGATCCAACCTCTGGATCCACACCCGCATTGGACACCCGCACCCGAGTCCGAGCAACTTAGCATTTAGTTCTCCTTTCTTCAGATTGTATATTATAAACTTGTTTTGATACTTTGACCCCTCTGACTTTTGAAATTGTTGCTTTTTGTGTACTGCAGCTGATATAAGCCCAAAATTGTAGCTTATGTTTGGACCAAACTACAAATTGGTTTAAGGTGCTCCCGTCGACAATACACTATTGCAGAGCGAGTGCAGAGGTCTGATATTTCTCGTCTCCAAGTGTCGCCTCAACGCCGAGAGAAGTCACCTTTTTTGGTTTAAAAAAACCTTGAAACTGCCCTTTGGCTCATCTTAATGTAACTATATTGGGACAGAGAAGATAAGAACATTGTTTTTGTGAAATCAGATGTCGACAGCGACATACCCACCACCTCCTCCGTTTTACAGGCTGTACAAGGACTATCTTCAAGACCCCAAGTCTGCTCCGGAACCTCCCCCTCCAATTGAGGGCACCTATGTCCTCTTTGGTAGCAACTACACTGTAAAGTCTCTCACCCGTTCCTCTACACCCTTTTGAAATCCACTCCCAAATGGGAAAAGGGGTGAAAAAGTCATGATACCCAATTGCTTACTTGTGCTTAATGTCGATGTATGAATGTATAAGGTGTATTTGAGGCCCATTCAAGTTTCTGGGTAGCTATTTACCTCGAAAGATTTGGTTTTTACTTTAAAGATTGAATCATATTTTCAATTTCATCACTTTGATATACTTTATATTGCTTATGGGGTAAAGGTATGGAGTTGATTCAATGTGCACTTAAAAAAAATACAAGAGAGTAGAGGGGGAAATGTCTGATGCTAAGATGAGGTTCAGTGAGATATTCAATTGGCAATGATTTAGATTTTATCTATTCTGAAATATGAATGAGGTTTCCGTTAACGTTCTTAACTTTATCTTATGTTATCTTGAACTGCAATGCATCAAGAGTATTTTTTCTAGTCACTCCTCTGTGTGCTTGTCTTTCGTGAATTTTGTTTGTCAGTTGTATTGCTGAAATTAAGCTGTTCGTTGTGGTTTGTATTGGATGATTATGTACAAGTTTGCTCATTATTGTTTTTGCCATTGCGGTTTGCGCAGACTGATGATGTACTCCCAAACTTGGAAGAGCAGGGCGTGCGTCAATTATACCCAAAAGGGCCTAATGTTGGTAAAATTCGCAGCTATTCTCAAAAAGCCGTATTTGTTCCTTCTGTGATATGTAACATGCATATCCTTTTTAAACATTTATAGTTAAAAGAATTTAAGAATGTGGATACACATAACTCATTTGTACCTTATATATCATCCTGCATTTTCGATATGAATCTGCATGGAACATGACACTCGTTTTTGTTTCCTTATCGTAAGTTCCAAGTAAATATCCTCTACAAGGTCAATCTATATGTCTAATCATTTCTGTTCTCTTTCCCCAAGCCAGTGACCAGAATAAAGAATAGGGAAATAGTTATTAAGTTTGAGCCCTTTAGGTTATCCAAAGTCTTAGACAAAGGATAGCAATCAAGTATCCTACGCATTGCAAAAGTTAATTGCAGAATCAATTTCATAGTTGAAAGGATGTACCATGATGTCCCCTTTATTGGATGCTGCTGCTTATGGGATGCTTCCAGAGATAAATTTTAGGTGCTATTTTGTTGCTTCTCAGAAAAAAATAATCATTCTTATTCTGCTGATTCATGTTACAGATTTCAAGAAAGAACTAAGAGCACTTAACAGAGAATTGCAGCTACATATATTGGAGCTTGCTGATGTTCTTGTAGAGCGCCCTTCACAATATGCTAGGAGAGTGGAAGAGATATCTCTGATATTCAAGAACTTGCACCACCTACTCAATTCTCTGCGTCCTCACCAGGTGATCAATTGGTGAATCTGAATGTCCAAACATTTCTGGGTCTTAGCATGGCTATAGAAGATAGATGATCTCAATTATCATTTACCTTTGTTTCTTTCTTTTACAGGCTCGAGCCACTCTTATCCATATTCTAGAACTTCAGATACAACGACGTAAACAAGCAATAGAGGATATCAAGCGGTATGATGTGGTTTGC
Source organism: Solanum acaule (assembly GCA_036250505.1). Taxonomy (NCBI): domain Eukaryota; kingdom Viridiplantae; phylum Streptophyta; class Magnoliopsida; order Solanales; family Solanaceae; genus Solanum; species Solanum acaule. The sequence continues at coordinate 19,072 of JAJOOR010010545.1, read as the reverse complement.
ATGTTCTTTTTATCATATATATATTTAGCTTCTTCCTTCATTAGATTTAGATGAAAACTCGTGAGTTTTTAAAATGAGTTCATAGTGTGCTGCAACAAACAGTTGCAAGTGAAAGAATTCAGTTTCCCTTTAAGCTGCTTCAGTCACTTTCAATTATACAGATTATATATGTAATTACTATATCAAACTACCTCTCAAAATGAAAAGAGAGATGTATTTACCGTTACTCTAATAATGTGCATAAATTCACAAGTTGTTGGAGTTGAGGCAGACTGTTTAATTCTTTCTCTATCATTTTATCGTGGTTACTATGATTTAAGTCATGATGTTGGTTTCTATTTGCTTGTATAGGAGAAGGGAAGAAGCTCAGAAGCTTCTAAAGGAGGCACTTGGTACCCTTGAGGGACAGTAGCATGCTCTTTAAACTTTACACACAGCTGGCAGAGTAAACTTGACGAGTTTCTTGACAATTAGAGTGTCCAGAATGCTTTGAAATTACAGTATAGAAATCATTCAGTCCTAATGTGAAATTTTCTTTATACAGTGACAATGCTTTTATGTATGGTTCGATTAAGGGTGTGTAAAAAGATTTAGGTGATCCATCAAACATGTAACTATTCTGATATTATTTTTATTTCTTAAAAAGTAGTCTCATCACTACTATTGAACATGTGATCTTCCTCATCTTTTGTTGCTGGGCGGTGTGAATAGCTCTTCTAACATCAACATGAATCAACCTTGGAATTTGAAGAGGCGTCATCGCGGATGTTGTTGAGCAAATATTTAAAAGGATTGTGGCGCAAGGTCGACCATTTGAAAAAGAAAAGTGTACATAGACTACAGTAGAAAGCAGTGTTGATCAGCAGACGCACAGTATCCTAAACAACAACAATTACTATGCCTCAGTCCTAAGGTTGAGGATTCACCAAGGGAGCAAAACGGTGGGAGCTCCAAGGGAAGGCTTACAATTTTTTATTCCTGTGACATAACCCAGTAGATCAGCTAACATCACACATCTATTGGCATTCCACATACGCCCTTAGACGAAGACCAGATTAATTGGAAAAAACGAGGTAAGCGTACAATCTCGTAGCCAATTCATAGAAAATTCAACATTTTTGCGACAAACTAAAAGAGAATGTTTACGAATTGCAAAAAAGAAAAAGAAAAAAAAACATGGCATTCGAAAGAAAAATTGTGTACAAGGATATTAACAAGTCCAAGAAGCAGATCTTTTCATGGTAGGCTTCATCTGTTTATCTTCTTCAAGTGATATCATACCCAAATGAGATGGATCTTCCAGCATCATTCTAGCTACCAAGTAACCAGCAATGGACCATGTCTGGAACTTACGGGCCTGCTTTCCAATAAATCGACCAAGCTTTCCGTCATAATACTCTGGCCAACTATCTTTTAGTAAACGCGATTCAGCTAGTTCAATGGCCCGTCGTGCTATTTGGGGTCGACCAGTCTTGATAGCTGCTGCAGTAAGGAGCCACAGAAGAACTAGACACAAAACCACGCAAAGCAGTATTAGCATAAACTTGTTAAGCTACCAAAAAGTAGACAGATATATTGGTCATCGTGATGTGAGATGAAATAGGAAACTATTGTTGAATAGATTCAAGTACTTTTGGTGTTATATAAGTAGGAAGAAAGTATAACCTGGCCAAGTTCCACCATTGTGGTAACTCCAACTAGTGTTTTTAGGATCGCATCCTGTTACAATTCTCCATTCATGACCTTCCATAGCGGGATAACAGATTTTCAGAGGCATTTCTCCAACTAGCTCTTGCCATCTTGATTCAACGAGATCCATTATGGCAGAAGCTTGTTCAGGTGTAGCCAAAGATGACAAGATTGAAATACAGTTACCCAAACAAAACCAACGGAAGTCCATGTGAGCAGGACTAACATTTCCGATGAAGTAACCACCACGAGTTGGCATGAAATCAAAAACCCACTCCGGAAGGGAATCTGGCATCACATTAAACTTGTTTACTGCGGTGTGAGAGTACTCTTCCGTTTTGTAGCGGTATATATCATTCAGTTGTTTTATGTCGAGCCAATAGTAACTTCTCATGTGAAAGCTCAAAGCATGAAGGCGTTTAATTATTGCATCACAACACACTCTGTTTTCTTCGTCGTGTTTAAGGAGAAACAAGGCACATCTTAAGGCCATAAAGAAAAGTGCTTGTATTTCAATGGGATAACCATAGACACCCTGGGAACAATATGAAACAAAGTGCTTATAACATGTGAGTAGTGGATATTTTAAAGAAAGTTGAACTGAAATAATTGAGAATTTTAAGATGTACAAAAATTCATTATGAATATGAGAAAGAGTAGAAGAAGCAGTCTTCTTATTGATCCAGTGTAATCCCACAAGTGGAGTCTGAGGAGGGTAGAGTATACACAGACCTTAACCCTACCTCGTGAAGGTAGAGAGGTTGTTTCCGAAAGACCCTCAGCTCAAAGTGCAGCATATCAAAGTAGTTATGAAAAAGGAGATACAGCAGTGAAGAAAACATGTAAATTAATAAGGAAAGCACTACATAGCACATCGAACTCAAGCGGTAACTGAAACACAATAGAAAACAGATGGTAACAGATATCAAAAGCAAGAAACTACGTGTATACGACTAATACTATGACAGACACACTGTTACCAGACTCCCACCGAGCCTAATCCCGCTGGAAAGTGAGAAAAAGCTCAACTACCTATTTCTTAACTTCTAGCAAAGGATGTGACATCTCAGCAGAACTCCTGTTCGAAGCCTAACTTACCTAAGTCAGAATCAGAATCACTGTCATTATGTAATAAGAAATAGAAAATCAAGCATGTAATAAGTATGTGGGCTAACCAAATCTTGACAGATTATATATATGCATTCGATCAGTTATACCATTCTAGAAGTAACAGTTGATAGCTATCTCAGATCAAGAATAAGAAGAACTGAAAAATCACTGTCGTCATGTAATATTAAGTAGAAAATCAAGCATGTAATAAACAGAATATAAGGCATGACCATAAGTCAGATCTAGTTAAAAAACGATAAAGAGTGGGTAGTAGTACATCAGACTGACCATTCTGCGATCAATCATAGAGCATCCATCAGCACACAGCAGGGTTGGGAATGTATCAAATCCTTCAGAAAGACATAATTCAAGAATCAGCCTTATACCCCTTTGGCATTCTGGCATCTCAGCCAAAGAAGTGTCCCCTGTAGACTTTGTGTATGCACGAAGTAGTATAATCCACCAGAACCCTGAATCAACAGGAGCAACTCTACCAATAGCACTTTCACCGAAATCAGCAGTTATAGTCTCATAGTTCCTAACAGGATCATGAGATACTTTAAAACTTGCAGGCATAACTCCATCCCCCAACTTGAACTGGTCTATCTTCTTCTCCCGAGATTGGAGGCGCAAGGTTTTCAAAAGAAAGTTCTTCACTATATCAGGTTCACCATTCATCAAGAATGCCAAAGCGCTGGGGACAAAATCTCTGACAAAAACCTGGCAAATTTTAAGTCAGCATTGCAAATTGCAAGCAGAATGGTTGTCATGTACATAGAGAAAGACGACTATGAAAGGATTTCAGAAAGCTGGTTTTACCACTGGAGAATATCTAGAATCTGGTTTTAGATCAGAAGCAAAAACGCTCAAAGGTTCATTAGGGCTTTAAGCGCAAATAAGCATGAATAACAAATATGGACAAAGAAAATGATTATTTTTTTTGTGATCAAGTGAAATATCAATTGTTTAGTGTCACCTCTTCATAAGAGGTTCATTGGCAATGAAAAGTATGTCTTAGAACCTTGCTAACAACACTGAAGCGCACATTAAGCGAGAAAAAGCGCTTGACACATTTTGAGTCCCACTTCATGGCTTAAGTGCGCCTTTGACAACACTGGTTCTACGTAAGTTTTTTTGTAAACTATTTGAACAATTTTTGATGAAGTGTAAACTATTTGAACAATTCTGTCAGTCAAGCTCAGCTCATATTCATTGAAATAGCTGGGCCTGCAAACTATACCCCCGCTTCATCTTATCAGTCAACCGTAAACCAATCAATTGCACTGATAACTATAGTGTGGACATAGGAATTCAACATTTTCTGTTTATTACGTAAAGAAACATCTAGTACAACTTTTCAGAGGACATCCGTCAAATCAAGTTCCAATGAAGCACATAATTGACCTGCTTCACGGGATATTAAATCGCAACAAAATACATAAAGACAAACTTGTGTCCATCTAAGAACTAGAACAGTAAGCATTTTACCTGATCATAGTTAAGTTCCTCAGCAGAATTATCTATAGCAGCAATAGTTCCCACAGGTTGATCTCGGAAGTTAACAATAGAACGCCTCAAAGCTTCCCATGCTTCGCCTATTATAGGATGCGGTTCATATCCGAAGGTTGATCTGGGTGTGTGTATGCCGGACCACCTTCCTGGTGAATACACTCCAACCATATTGTCAAAAACACGAGAAGAGTTCTCCGAATTTTTGTATACCTGACGTGGCGGTGAATGAGTCATTGACATTTCGCTGAAAGATCTTTCATCGAACGACCTCTTCCTTTCAATATTAACCTGTCTTGGCCTTTCCAGCAATCTGGCCAAATCTTCCTCGATTTCAAACAAGGATGGAGCAGCTTCCGCTTGTCTTGCATTCCCATTTTGAGACACATCCACAGGGCTAGGCATCTTTCGATACTTCCAAAAGTCCTGGACAATAAGAAATCGAATCCAAAGATCTGCATATCACCAATGAAATAAGAAAACTTCTAAAAATTCGTCCACGTAACAAAAGCTTAGTAAACACAAAGCTATATAGCTCAGACTCTTCAAAAACATCAAACAAGTGTGTGTCGGATCCTCTTTTGGAGGATCCATTGGGCTGCAACAACATTTTTGGAGAGTCCGAGCAACATCGAACGAGAACTTACATAATAAAGAATGCAATCAACTTGTAATAAAGAGTGCAATTAATGCCTCTTAGACTAGGAATACATTAAATTGAAATATATACCAGATCAGAAAATCAACATTTTTTTCCTTTACAAGCAATATTCACTGTAAGTTTGGTTTAAGTCAACTTGAGCAAAATTAGAGCAAGTTCATTATACATAATTTTAATTAATTAGTTATAATCATTAACTTAATCAAACAATCAAAGTCAAACTACTGTTAGATCTTCGTTTCCTTTATCAATTTACGTATTTCTTTTTAATTCATATTTTGATCAATCCAGCAAAATACTCAAACTAGCACAAAATGAAAAATCTCAAATGCAGAAAAACCTTAATATCATCGAAACACGGAAAAATGAAAAATTAGGGAACATAGTTTGAACACAAAATAATAACCTAGGAGCTGGTAATAACAACCTCAAAGCTATCGGCGGCGGCGGCGGAGGCGACGGCGAACTTCAGTGAGATCTAAGGTTTCCGAGGAAGGCACCAACCATGAACTACCAGAAAGACTTTGGGACACAATGGGTCTTTCACTATATACTATGTTGGAACTGTGTGAAAAAAATTAACCGGGAAATGAAGGTCAAAAGACAAGTTGACTGGATGTACCGGTAAGATTTTGTGCTGGTGACGTATGGATGGTAACTGACACGTAGGATTGTCTGGGAATATCCGATTCGCAGTTCTGGGGTAATCTCCGACCAAACTTTGTCCGAAAATGGATTAGTTGTAATTGTAAATAGTGATTAAGGAAATTATTGTTGTTGTTATGAACGATTATTACGATCTTAAGTATGATTAGTGATAACGATTAATCCCAGTCCTCGCGACCTAATAAGTTTTCATTAATACTACCTTTAGTCTTTTTTAAAAAGGATGAAATTATAATTCTTTTTATCTCAATTTATACTACTCACTTTCCTTTTTGATCCGTCTCAAAAAGAATCTGACATTATTATATTTGGTAACAATTTTAACTTTAAATTATTTGTTTTAATTTAATGAAATGAGTTACAATTATATAAATATAAATAACTTATTTTAGACTTTAAGTTTCAAAAGTTTTTTTTCTTCTTCTTAAATTATATGTCAAATCAAATTACCTCACATAAATTGTGATTGAGGGAGTAAGAAATAATGGTCAAGAACAAATTAGTCATTTATTCCTTTTTTTTCTTACTTCAACAATGATGATAGTTGAGGTTGGAAAATAAAATAATTATAGATGAAAAGTGTTTTAATATACATATGGCGATAATTTAGATAAAATAAACAACGGATAGTTGAAATGTGAAAAATTCACGAAAAAATGATAATTCTAGTTTCTACCATTAGCTCAATTATTAATGTTGGAGAATTGATAATTTCTTAAATGGTAATTTTCTTAAACATTTATTACTAAAGAGATTAACTAGAATGTAATTTAAAACATTCTTTATGTAGTTTCTAAGTAATCAGACTTAAACTTCGTAGATACTGATGTTAGTAATCTTAATGATTAGATGTGTTAATCGTTCCGTTTTAAAAATCTGGATGAATTAGCCCTTTTTTTCTAATGAAATAATTTTGGTATTATTTTGTGTGTGAGAGAGTTATAACTTTTAAAAACTAGCAAGACAAAGAAGCATGAAAAATAATTTAAATAATCTACGTAATATAAGATATTAAAATAGAAAAATCATGTAACTTTCTTTTTCGTTTAATTTTGATATTTTTATTCATTTTTTGTGCTCATTTCCATGCTTTATATTGCTACCTACTCCTTTGTCCCATTTATTTTTGTTGTTATTCTTCTTGCTTTGTTTTCAACGATAAGATTAATTTAGTCATTTCATAACTTTGATTTGCATGAATCTTCCCTCCTTTAAATATATGGTACAAAAATTAATTAATTATACCAAGTTGATTTTCTTTATTATTTATTTAAGCGTCCAATCCAACTTAGTTGAAAATTTGTATTGATGTGAAAGCTACTTAATATATCCTACGTGTAATTAGGTGTCATTTGGACGGCGATGCTGATTTTTACAACGTGTTATTAGGTGAATATGAAATTATATTAATTAATTAGTAAAAGATTAATGTTAAGTAATGCAAATCCTATTTTTGATGCCAACAGATAATGTTGATGTATCTATTTCAAATTAGACCACCCCGTAAAGATATTACCCCACACCAACCTACCCATGTTTCACTTAATATATATTATCGTGAGAAACAAAAGACTTAAACAAACGTAAAGACTTTTGATATACTAGTCTTTAATTATCTCTCTTTCTATCTGAATCGAGATCGGCTATAAATTTTTTTATATATATAATCAAATTTTTTTACAATGACATTATTTGTTTGGATATCTTTTTAATTGCTATAGTGAAATGATGTAATAAAAAACATATCACATAACATAATATAAAAGTCGGGTTTTAAGAAAACTTGACAATTATAAATTTATAACTAGTAAAATATTGTTACATGTAATGATTATTATAAGAATATCTTGTGTTATGCATAAGCGGATTAGAAATTACTCGGCATATCCTCCTAAGAAATTACTATTCATCTTTGATTTTTGCATGCGTTGCGAAAAGAAGAAGAAGGTGCAATTGAGTTTACAGGCTAGGAGAATGACATATGTGACTAATATAATATGCATAATATAACACGTTGTTAGTTGAATAGGTTTGGTATTACTCATTATTCACATGTCACAAACATTTGTAGTTGTAGTTTTGAAATCATAATAATTCGATATGATTTTCGAGTAACCTAACATGACACATGTGTTGAGTGTAACAAGAAGCCATATCTTTGTCATGATTTTCATGTTACGACTTTAAAATATATCGTTTATAACTTTGAAATCATAGAAAGATGTATTATGAGTAAAAACGAATAAATAAAGGTAAGATACTAGAAAAAAATGAAATAAGTTCAAATAAAGTACCATAAGTTAAAAAAATTCAAATCATGATGATTTTATATGATTTACGAGTTATTAAATATAATAATTTTATTGAATATAACGAAGTCATATTATATGAAACGTAGTTAGATTTCAAATTATATTGTATCACGATTCGTGTAGTATGATACAGACACTTACAAGGGCTCAAAAGGAAGCAAGCCCAAGCCCAAACCGTAAGTTCAGGCCCAAGCCTCTGACTCCTACGCTGTAATTGTGTTCGTTTCAGATATCATAAAGAGTGCAGTATTTGACCGTTGAGAAAATTTTCGAAACTCAACGGTTCTACGCTCCATTGCGCTCTCTTTCTCTTTCAAACTCTAAAAAATTCTTCATTCTGCAATGGCGAAGTCCAGAAAACCAAAAAATTCTTCGGATAGAGAAAAATGGAACAAAGTGTTCAACGCTTTAGTTCACATGTTGAAATCACAGCAGACGCAGCTTGAGTCCCTTGCAAAAGAGAGAATGATACTTGAAGATCGGATAAAATTACAGAATGATCGATGGGTATCTGATATTGATAGATTTCAAGAACAAATTTATGAGGTTACTTTGATTTTCTTCTTGAATTTTGCATTTTTACTTTATTTAGGGTTTTGATTCGTTGGAATTTTAGGGATTTTTGGTATAATTGGTTTTTTTTTTTTTGGAAATTGGGCTTGCAGATGAGGAAAAAAGTTACAATTCAAGAGATGGAGCGCATGCTTGAGGTTGCGAAATCGGAGTTCGTTGTTGGTTTGAAGCAACGAGATGTTGCCGTGTTCCAAAGAAAGTTCGGTGAGTTACATTTGAAAAAAAGAAACTTTTCCTTGCCCTAAGCTTTGTTTGGTTTATCTGAAATTGGAGGATTTCATGGAAATTTGATCAAATTGCGTATCTTTATTTCCATTGTTGTTTATTTCCTGACTCACTTAGTTTAAAATCAGGTAGGAAGTAAATTTCTTATTGAGATGGACAGGGGGGGAGCCCAGTGGGAGCATGGGGGGTTCACAAACGTGTTATAATTATTTTTTATGCATATATAGCATATGTTGAATCTCCTTGGCTTCTTTGTGTGTTTACTCCTTCGTACTTTGAACTCCCTGAGTAAAAGTTCTGGCTCCGCGCCACTAGCTATGTAGAGTTCAAAGATGGTAACTTTCACTTTAAAGTTGCCCTTTTTTTTTTCTGTACTTGATAACAATGATGCAATTTCGTGATTACTGCCTTTGATAACTTTTATGAGCCTTATTTTGCCTCTAGTTTGTGCTGGGTTTTAACCACAAAGTACAGTGTCACTGCCTAAACTATGGTGCCTGTTTAAGACAATCAATTTAATAGTGGAGCTTGAACATACAATGTCTTTACTAATTCAATATGGCTATCTCAATAAACTTTTACGAACCCAACTCTGAATAAAGTTGCATAAAATGATTATTATTTTCTTTTAATAACTTAGAAATCCTAGAGGACTAGTGGTGCTCGTGTCATATAAATTGAGAGGGAATAGAAACAGTTATGTGTTAGGACTAGTGGTGCATGTGTCATATAAGTTGGAGTGGAATAGAAACAGTTACCAGTCCACCCTATTTCCCGCTAGATAAGTTAAATTCTTTCAACACACTTTTATGAACCCAGCACTGAAATAAAGTACGTCGCAACACTTCATTCAATTTGCTGAAGTCTATAAAGGTCCCCAAGAAAGCTGAATGGCACACAATCCCCTGATTATTTGCTAACTTTCTCCTTCTACAAACCATGGCTTTAAGTCGTTAACCCAAATAATATAGAGAAGGAAAAGGAGTCTAGGACAGAGAAGTTATGGTCTTTTATGGCGTTCATTCGTGTTTTTTTTTCCTGTCATGTGAGGGAGTGAGGGATGGAAGGAAGGAAGGAGAAAATTAAAGGGAAGAGACCTTAGGGTGGGGGCTTTGACATGAATGGTTAAATTCTCAATCTGAGACTGGAAAAAGGGCATGTTACTTCTTTTGTTTTCTCTAGTTGACTCACTTTCTCGGACTGACTCACTTTCACTTGTACACATATCAACTCTAAAATTTTCTCTTTGCATCTCATCTCAGGGCACACTAAACTTTCTTTTCGCGTATCTTCAAGCTTGTCTAAGTGGATCATTTAAATTAGCAAGAATGGAGTTTCTGCGTGTTAATCAAAAAATTATGCAACCACATATCGATACACACTTGAACACACTTCTTTATGTATAAAGATATCAGTTCAGTTCCAATTTAATTTCTAATGACCCTTAAGCGGTCTTCTTTTTTAATGGGTTTTTTCAAGACCAATGAAACCAAAAGCAAAATAGAAAAATTTATAGTAACTGTTTTTTTATTGCAAGAGGCTATTTTAGATGTTTTTACTCTTGAAAGATAGATGTCTCCCCATCCCAGGGTATCAGTAGCCTTTATTGTTCAAGGATAGTCGATAGACATGATATTTTAAGTTATATCATCCCAGCATGCAATTTGGGAACTTACTTACTTTTCACCTAAAATGTGCAGAAAATGCAGATAGTGAACTGGCTGACTTCAGAGAATGGTTTGACTACCTCTCTCAGAAATGCTCTGAACCAAATGTATGTTGTTTCAATTGCCTTTTCTTTTATGAATTTCGTTTCTCATTTCTTTTCTGAGTTTTTAGTTTATTATTTGCGCTAGTAATCATTGAAAAACTAGAAGATAAGACGTATGAATATTCATTTGATCCACAGGATGTACCAAGGGCTGCAACAAATGAAAAGTCAGAGACAAGAAAAAAGGCTTGGGAAGATGAGGTGAGAAGGCTTAAAACAGAAAATGAGAAGCTTACTTCAGAGAAAAATTCTGAGATATCTGCCCTCTTGGCAGAAAAGGATTTTATTTGGAACCAGTTCAACAAACTGGAGCACGACATGACTGAGCAATTGAGGAGAAAATGTACTGAGCTAGAGCATGCAAATGGTAAAATACAGGCATTTACGAGGAACATTGAGGAATTACAATCGTCCAACGCTAATAAGGATAATACAATTGCAACATTAAGAAGTCAATTGGATAATACAACTGCAACATTGAGAAGTCAAATGGCCAAATTGGAATCTGACTCCGTCACTAAGAGTGGAGAGATATCCAAACTTTCCACTGAACTAGCGTTGCTAAAGAAGTGCGGAAGTGCTTCTGTCACTCCCGTGCTGCGTCACTCCACAACTGGATCAGGACCTTCGAAGTTGGGAGGCACGTCCCGTGGAACAGATCAGAAGTATCTAACTGTCAAAGTAGAAAAACAATCTTCACAAGCCCTTGAAAAGGTACCCTCGTCTTAACTTTAGAAGAAACTATTCTGCAGCTGTCCTTTTCCTGTTACATAATTTGTCCGTATTAGTCCTTCTTTGAGGTATCTCGCCTAGTAGTTAAGTAAATTGGTTATGCATCTTCACAATTATTTGATCTCATTTCAAGAGCATGTCAGTATGTCAGAGAAATATGTTATGGCTTATGCTATATGTTGCTCAGATCCTTCAAAAATGCCGCCAGACATGTTTTTGATCCTCCAACACGATTATAGTGGCATTTTTGGAAGATCCGAACAACATAGGTCTTATGTTATGTAAGCTGATAGATACTTGGTTTTTGTAGGGACAGAGAAGTTCCAAACGAAAAGCTGGTAATAGTATCTTGGGTGCTCCAAATCTCTTCACATCCACATTTAAGGTACCTAAATTAAAAATGTCATCTCCCTGTGTGACATGACCTCGTCACCAGAACTTCGGCTTGTATCTATATTAGATGATAGATTTTAGGTACATACGTTCATTTATTGGATCTTGATCATCATCTGTACTGACCCTTCGATCTTGGTTCTTCAAGCTATGTGACAGTAAATTGTAGTCAGTACTAGATGTTTGATATTGTATACTAGAGAGATGTCTCTGTAAGTTGTAACTAATTTGTTGCAAGATTTCATTGAACTTGGAGACTGACTAATCAGTAAATGAGGATCGGTTTTTTGATTTGTGCATTTTTCTGGTTTTATAGTTGCACTATTCACGCATTTTTCTTGTTTTCTAGTTACACTTTTCACTTCCGTTGCGGACTTGTCGGATTCTCCATAAATACACTACTGAATTTATCTGCGCTTTGCGTTGTGTATTAATAAATTTAAAATGATCCTTTTTTCCTAAAAGAAAATAACAGTTGGATAATAGAGAAATTTTCACAAAAGCTAAATTCAGTAAATTGACGCAATTTTATTCAGATAATGAACAAGATATATCACAGCAGTTCAGGGCTTGTTTTTACTATACGTCATAGAACACTTTTTTGCTAAAACCCAAACGCTATATTGCTAATTTTGGTATGGCTTGTTTTAACCACCCCCTAAAGTAGGGGTGGGGTAAAGATGGAGGTTTCCGTAGAATTAGTCGAGGTGTACGAAATATGGCCTGGGCACTACGGTCATCAGTAATAAAGGCCGAAAACACTCATGATATTGACAAAAAATATAAAAAAATCAACCGGGCATAAGTTTAATTTTCATATGATAACATGCCACAAGTTATGCTTACAAGGTATAACAAGTTTGACCCACAATTTTTTCTTAAATGAGCATTTACGAATCATAATATAACACAAATTATATCTTACCGGGCGAACAAGTTTGACCAACACTTTTTTATGAAGTGAGAAATAGAGGCAAAAATTAAATATCATCATATTTGAGGAAAAAAATTAAAGGCCATATATTATCAATATGCAGATAAGATTATTAGAAGATAAAATACACTTACATTAAACAATACATTCATAACAATCCATATATTATCACTCACTACATAACGATTCATATATTATATTACCTCAGAAAACCAAATATTACCTCTCTAAATATTGTCTAAAGAAATGAAAAACAGTTCCACCCTAATCATACTAATCCTAATATATACCTAATCCTAATTATGTACAAGCTACCACTCAATACTTTCGACACAAAGTATAACAACATACATGAAAACTACTACACAAGCAAAAATAAAAAAACTAAATATTGAACCTCATCGAGTGTAAATTCTGGATCCGCCTCTGCTCAGTATCGAACATGTTTTCAAAGCATACGAAACCAAGTAGATTGAAATGAATCTTGATAATGAACCATGACCAAAAGCAACACCAAAAGCAAAGCAATTCCCCAAGGAGATCCACCTTCTTGGCTAGCCAAATGATATACAACTGGCCTTGTAACTCCTCCATAAGGATAAAACCATCTATTACTATCAATCATTATGTAGACCAAAAGTATGATAAGAAAAGGTAATAAGAAAGACATAAGCTTCATACTAGCCTTTGATTTTTCTACTGTTGCTTTGTATTCTGAATATGTAGACATAGACATCAAGAAAATTACTAAGCCAAATAAAACTATCAAAGCTAATGGAGGAGCTGATATTGATTCTAGAGTTTGGTCTCTCCAACTAACTCCTCTTCTTTCTCCTATGAACCAGCCCATGATGATATCAATATAATTCTTATTTTTGAAATAAGAATGGTTTTTTTGTTCTTTTTTTTAATTTTCTTGAAGGACTATATGGAGCAAAGAGGAATATGTGATTATATATAGAGGAAGAAAGGTGGTGTCTACCTTGTGGTTGGAGACAGATGGAGCTTTACTTTGGATGGGGTCTAATCAAAGGCGGATTCAGAATTTAAAATTTATGGATTTTTATAGCAAGTTTGGAAATGCTTTATTTTAAGTCAAGAGTTTATTAGAAACAACCTCTCTATTTCTATGAGGTAAGAGTATAAGGTCTGTGTATATGTTATCCTTCCCAGACTCTACTTGTGAGATTATACTGAATATGGTGTTGTTATTGTTGGTTTCTGTAGCAACTTCACGTTTTTTGAGAATTCGTTATGAAGTCTACCACAACTTTCTTCTTGTATTTGAATTTGAGACTGGTAATATGAGTAGCTTTTACATGCGGAATATATATTCAAGTTAATATATAATAATACCTAAATTTAAAGTCAAAACAAAATATTTAGAGGAATTCTTAATTAATACATTTAAATGATTATTCTACAAAAGTTATTAAGTTCACGTGAACTCGTAAATTATAAGTTAGTTCCACGTCTTTGGTCAAATTGAACTCAATATTTTGTACGATATGAACCGTAACATGATGAATTCAGTGTCGAAAACCTTAAAAATTAAACCCGACAAATTTAAATTCAATATTCGTACTTGGTGTGGTCATAGGCTATGGTATAAATTCTGCCTTTTTGATTCCATCAATAGAAAACCGTCCTTTCTTTGTTTAGATTCTTACACTTTGAGAAAAGGGGATTGATTCGAAGATGATAGTAAGCAAATGGGCAAATAAACAAAAAGCAAAGTATATATTCTTTTTTGATCATATTGTGTAAAGTTACAAAAAAATCCAGTATAATTGGTGTCTCACAACTAAGGTATTGGTCCATTTACTTGCCCATTAAGTCTAACGTTATTCTGATTAATCACCATCTTAATACCCGCTGATTAAACAATAAAACTATATAATAAAATTATGATAGATTATTTGGGAAGTGAAAGTGTCTGAGCATTATAGAAATAGAGACAGTTAGATTTAGGTTTTAAATTTAATAGGTTTCATTTTTAAAATTCGTAACATATGTTATACTAGTTATACTATTAAAGTTAATGAGTTCAAATATAATATTCCTTGATATTTTAGTGATTTTTTAGATATATATTCATACTTGGTATTGATCGAACATTATGACTTTAGATAAATTCAAAAGTCAAAAGATTACACCCACTCAAGAGGCTAAAATTCATCTGTCCTCAATTAGGAAAGCAGCATATATGTGTTAATATGTCAGATTATCACTTTTATTCGAATGAATACAATTTTATTATACATTTTTGTAAATAATTTCAAAGAGATAATTGAATCAAAGCAATATATTTAGTTAAATTGCCTTAAATTCATACGTCTGAATAGTAACAAGTATGATGACAAATCTACCTAGAAAGGTACAACGTGTTTATTTGACCTAAAAAAGACATCGATGCATAAAAACTTATGATTACCTTCAAAACGTGGAAAGTATAACGAGAATATAATCTTTCTTCATCCTCTTTAATTCTCCTTTTATAATTCTCACATTATAATCGATAGATACTTTAATTCTCACATTATCTATTCTAGAAAATTAAAGATTTCTACAAAGTGATGTTACGTGCTATGAGACAAGGTGTATTTACTTCAGGATATATAAAATAAGAGAGGTCCTTTGATATAAATTTAAAGTTATATTTATCTCATTTAATTATTTTATAATGATATTAATAAAAAATTTACATAAATTTAAACCGAAATTTTGATATTAATTATATGGGATGTATCACTGATGAAAGAGGCTAAAATTCGATCCTTTTCCATTAGGAAAGTGCATAAATAAATATTAAATTTAAAATTTTAAACTATTTCCTCAATTGAATAGATTTATCATACGTATGTAGGGTAATTGAACCAAAAATCAATATATTTGATTGATTTCATCACTATTCGCCTTAATTTTGTATATTTGAAAATTGAACAACAAATTTGATGACAAATGGCATGCATGCAAGGACGCAAACATATTATTTTGACTTTAAAAAATTTTGCTCACAAGACGGCTTTTATGAATTTATCGCAGAAAAATTTTATGATTGCCTTCCAAAAATAGAAAGTATAAATATAATAATTATAATCTTTTTTCATCTTCTTTAATTCTCTTATTATAATTCTCACATTATAATATGTGGCTGATTTGTTCTCAAACCAAACTAACCCCTAAAGAATTGAATGTTAAAGCATGATAAAGGTACATGAGAAAAATCTAGGTCCCAATAATGAAGAAACTTTAGCCTAAAATTTAATGCAAAATATTATTACAATGAGTTGGGCAGCTTAAATGGTGCCACTTATAAATAATTTTGGTGGATGAAATGAAATGAATTGTTTTGATTTAGACAATTGATTGAAATCTACACATTATTGTTTTATGCTTATTGGGTTTGCAATCTCCAAGTCAATGCATTCGATCAATATTGATATTATCTCTATCTTAATATATATGATATCATTTGATTTGATATGAAATTAAAGAAAAAACGATTTTTTTTAAAAATTTGTGGTATAATATACTTCTGCATTTTCTTGAATGAACTGGAAACTTCATCATAGTTATTTTTTAAAATAAAAGGATCACATAGTAAATTCTTAAAGTTGTGTCATACATATATAACCAAATATGTACATCTTTTCCACTTTAATTCTTAAAGTTTTTTTTTTAATAAAAAAAGGGACCTATTCAATAATTGAATTCTAGTACCATCTACATGGAGATGGTGGACTGCATTTGGTTCATCCAACATCTTTGCTATTTGGTGAAAAAGGAAAAAAAAACTGACATTTTAATTGGCAGACAACAGGGTAGCAGTAGAATGGTTGGAATATGAGTGGTCGGTCATTCAAACATCTTTCGTTGAAAATTGATATTATGCATATAAGAAATAATATTGTGTATATGAATAAAAAACAATTTCTTAAAGCTATATATTAATGTTTTAAATATTGTAAACAAAGTTTCTAGTTTCACCATGAATCCTTCCACGGACTAAAGGGAATACGAGTTAAAATTTACTTAGATTACAGTCAAAATATCTTTTTTCTTCTTTTTCTTAACATCCGGATACATCATTCCACCTCTATTAGATACATTGTATATCTGGTACAAAAGATTGTTGATACATAACTTTGATTATTTCAAACCTAAATCAATATGAATCTAGTTTACAATTATGTATCGTTTGCTATGTATCGAACGAATGAGGAATATATCCACGAGTTCTGAAAATCCTAAATTATTGTAATTCAGGAAACTTTTGAAATATGACGTAATTAGCGCCCAAATTGTTGGGGTTTCGGTACTTTATACGTAATTGAATCATGATCTAAAATTTCTGATTCTTAGCCCATTTCCTCCGTATTGGGCCTCTATTATGGATCATTTACCCGAAAATTGGGCTTTTCACTTATTGGACTTAAAACCCGAGAACCTGAATGTCGTCTTAGGCCCAAAATCAAAATTACACAATTGTCTCCAACTTCAAAAAAGCCAGTTAACCAGAAGACCAAAAGCTTCTTCTTCGTTGAGAAACCCTCCACACTTCACCATTTTTACAGCTGATTTTTTCGAATTGAATACTGAAAATGTCGTCTGAAGACTCAAAGCCAGTGAGGAAAGTGGAAAGTGATGACGGAGAAAGAATTGGGTCTCTTATGAACAGCAAAAAGAAACCTAATGCCGCTTCAAAATCTCAGCCTCCCAAAAATGTTAAGATGAAGAAAGAAGAAATTGATGATGATTTTGAAGAACCCATTTCGAAAAAGAGTCCTAAGAATGTTAAGCTCAAGAAGGAAGAACCTTCGCCCATGTCAAAGAAAAGTTTGAGTAAAACTGATAAAGTTGGTATTTTTTTTTGTGCATTTTTGTTATTTTACTGTTTGATTTATTGGTTTTTTAATTGGGTTTGTTGTGTAGAAAGTTGTAAAGAAAGAGGAAGAGGATAAGAAGAAAGGAACCAAAAATGGAGACACCGTTGTGAAGAAGAGGGAAAAGAAAGTTTATGACTTGCCTGGACAAAAGAGAGACGCTCCTGAGGAAGTATGCTCCAACAATGCATTTGCAAAAAAAATATTTTTTTCGGGTTTTAATCTGATGTAATGTTACATTTTTGGATTTTCAGAGAGACCCTTTAAGGATTTTCTATGAATCCTTGTATCAACAAGTGCCAGAAAGTGAACTAGCAGCTATCTGGTATAACATTCTCCCTTTTAAATGATTTTGGATAAGTTATTCATGCGTAACTCTCTTGTCGTTTGTGTTTATTAGTATCATGATACATGAAGCTGTCTCTATCTTCTTTGAGTTACTGATTGCTTGAAAAAGGGAACCGTGAATGTTATTATGCTATTAAAGGTCAAATTTCGTTCTTGTCCTAACAAAGTGTGTGTTATTCACCTGGTTGATGCTTCTGTATTAGCTCATGCTTTCATTTAGTCATACGCTTCATCGAATGAGTAACTATTGTTAATCTAGTGGTTTAGATCTGTTCATTATCAGACAGAAAGAAGAATAGGGGTAAGAAAATTCTGTTTGTATCTGGGTGCCCCTTAGATTGCATAGTGTATCTTTGCTTATTGTACAATGGAGTGGAAACACAAGGTGTGTGCTTGAATGTCAACGTGTGTGGAGTGGAAGTGCAAGTAGGCTGGAAGCAGCTAAGGAAAGCTTGTGAAGTAAGTATTGTGTCGAATGAGTAGCCCTCATACGTGAACTTACAAGTCACTTTATGTCCTCCTTTTCAAATAAAGAAGCGTCAGCATGATATAGTTGTACGTCTACATGCTTGTGAAGTAAGTACTATGTCGAATGAGTAGCCTTCATACGTGAACTTACAAGTCACTTTTTGTCCTCCTTTTCAAATAAAGAAGCATCAGCATGATATAAGTGGTATGTCTACATCTGAGATGCTTAGTGAAGTTGCTAATTGAGTTAGTATCCATTGGACAAGGAATATGCATCTTGGCATTGCCCTTTTCGCCCAGTTAAGTACAATACACATTTGGCCACCTTAGTCTTAATCTAAAAGGTTAAGCTTGCTATGATCAATCTAATGCACTACTTTATTTTGAAGATGCAGAAATCATCTTTCAAGTGTTGATTTGAACATAGGAAAATATGAAACTAAAAGTACATAAGATTTGTTATAACTTCATTGAAACTTCCGTCTGGAATGAGAAAATGGACAGTTTCAACCTTGGACACTCTATATGGTGAGTTCAGCTGACTTCTGACTGAACTATGACATATGTAAGGTGAAAACTTCTCTGGTAGTGGCCCCCAAGGCCTAGCTCAAGTGACAAAAGGTGGAGGATTTGTGGCTTAGGTCATAGGTTCAAACCCCACACCATGCAAAGCGAAGCCCGGTATTTAAGTGGAGAAGGGTAGAGGGGCGGGCCCATTATCCACCGAGTTTAGAAGGCTGTGATTGGTCCAAAGGGCAGATCACAGACGGATTTCTCGGTTATCAAAAAAAAAAA
>JAJOOR010010543.1:0-28554 GCA_036250505.1 Solanum acaule | reverse complement strand
AAAAAAAAAATATTGATGGTAAATTTTATGATTTTTATTTCACTTGAAACAATATTAAACATTATTAAAAAAAAAAAAAAAAAAGAAAGAAGAACTATCTACTTTTTATAAATAATATTTTAGAACTTTGAATTAAACAATTCAAATTTTCATATTATTAAATACATTTTTTACATCAATATCCAAAGTGATCTATTACAAACAAATGTCTAACCTCTTATTAACTAGAACTAATCCTCACTTTTATAAATAATAATATTATGATTCGACCACATCATTAATTAAATTATTTTTTAAAGGAAAATGTCTCAAATATGCAATCAAAATGATTTACTTGACGCATTGTAGCTTTAGACTGTACTTTGTTAACGCTTACTTGATTCAATCTTGTGCAGGTTCGTCTCAGATACAGACTAATGAATGCTTCAATATGTTTTGTAGCTGACGTATGGTTGATTTTTTTCCGAAATGAGTATAAACTGAATGAGTTGCTCAACTACCTTTATCTAGGCCATAAAACGGTTAACCGCCTTTTAAGAAAAACGGTTTTAACTAATTAATGTTTTGCTTTTATTTATTTTTTAGTTTCTTTGCAAAATTAATGGCAAAAGATTGTTTTTTTTTTTTCATGATTTCTCCAGATTCATGTGAACTCATGTTAAAAAATGCATAGATGTTAGTTATGGATAGAAAATAGAACAAGTATCGACGTACGTGCAGCCATGATATATAATAAGTTGGCAAATCAAATATGAAGCTTACAAAACTTTATATGAAATATCAAAATATTGTTGTAAGTATATACTAAAATGAATCTGAAAAATAGTATGATAAGCTATTTCCATGTCGGGATTATGTGCATCCCCATACGATCATAGATAATATTTCTCGATCAATAGGCCAGAGGGGACATTTGGGGATCATCTCTGTGCTGTTTCTGTTTGAGGCCCCAATAAATTTTAATAGTGAATTTATTGTTTTATTTCATTTAAACCAATATTGAACATTATAATTTAAAAAAATAAAAAAATAAAAGAAGAACAACCTACTTTTTATCAAGAATATTTTAGAACTTTGAATAAACAAGGGAAACTCAAATCTTCATATTAATAAAACTCATCTATAAAATGCGAAGAATTGTCTCTAAAACTAGCACTTGGTTGAGAAGAATTATGTTTCGTCAAAAATCTATCCATCTCAAATCACAAGAATCAACAACAAATTATTGCAAAAAAAATACGCTTAAAAAGAAGAACTTACCAATTTATGCAGAGATAATAAGAGTAGGACTTCAATTATACAGTGAAGAATACTTGTAAGTTGTAGATATTGTCTTATATTTTGTTTAGAATTGTGCTAAGAAAAATTAGTCTTATATTTTGTTTAGAATTGTGCTAGGGATTTTTGTTAAGAATTGTGCTAGGGCTTTTATTTGTTTTTAAATTCATTAAGAAAGGAATGGGACCAGATGGCAAAAACAGAGTGGTTAAGAAAGGGAGTGAGGCCAGATGAGGTAGCAAAAATGAGTTTTAATAAAAGCAATTTTAAAAAGTTTTTTTTTTAAAGAGATAAAGCTGAATTTAAAGTTAAAAAAAAGAAGATTAGGCGAGAATCAATCCGCGCAGTCGCACAGCAAGATGGCGAATTTAACCAATGCACCAACAACAACTTTTGGTAGTTAAGATGCACAATTAAATATATTATCGTTTTATAAATTGTCTATATATGATTTTTTTTTAAAAGTTACCGGGTGCATGTGGGTCCACCCCTGTAAAGGAGTTGTTTATCAAATGAGGGAGGTTAAGGAGAAATCCTAGTGTTGCACTTATAATCACACATCAATTTTAAAATCGCCAAATCTAGGTGATACTTGTAATCGCACATCGATTTTAAAATCGCCAAAAACAGATGATCTTCTTCTTCTTTTTCTTCTTCCTCCTCGTCTTCTTCCTCCTCCTCCTCCTCCTCCTCTTCTTCTTCCTCTTCTTCTTCTTCTTCCTCTTCCTCTTCCTCTTCCTCTTCCTCCTTTCCTTCTCCTTCTCCTTCTTCTAATTTCCATAGATAGTCACCCATGTTAGTAATATCACTTATGTTTGTTTTAGGAGTACAATATCACCCAACGTTATATATTTTCCTCAAAATATACTTGACAAAGAAAAAACATTATTCTCTCTCCTATTGAGATGCCATGTCACATTATTCATTTTTTATAAAAAAAATTAACTTTTTTAAAAAATAACTCATATGTTATATTCAGTAAAATAATACTATATTCTTGATTATTTATTGTCTATTAAAACAAACTGTTTTATCTTCCACTGCTATATATGTTACCCTCTAATTCAATTACGTTTCTTCAATTTCGTTGCACTTATTCTCAGGCAAAACTAGCAAAAGATTATTTTATGTATATCTATTTTTTCAATGGGTCTCGGGTTCACGTGAATTTATGCCCGACCAGATATAGTATTATATATTGAACTTGAGAGAAAATTGGGCAAGAATAATTTGGGTAACGTTTTAAAAGACTAATCCAAACAAACTTAAGAGAAAATTGGGCAAGAATAATTTGGGGAACGTTTCAAAAGACTAATTCAAACAATTTTCTGTGTCGCAACAAACTATCTATGTTTTCTTTCTCGTTAACACCGCGAATAAATAATGCACAGGGCTACTTCCATTCGAACAAAGAATTATCAGCAAAATCGACAAAAATAATTACAAGGAAAAGAAGAATGATCCTAGCTACTACTTTTGGAGCTGCAAGAAGGAACACATTGATGCAGAACCATGTAGCAGATCATCTCTGAAACTGTTGCGTTTGTCAGGTCTCTGCTCCGCTCAAGTTAGCCTGCCAAGCAACGAGTCAATCTCTTCCGGGTTCTACCATGCCTGGGTTCTAAAATGAAAGAATATTTTATCCCATTTTCTTCGTTCACTAGGACCTCTAAGCAGTTATCAATTCAGCCAAGCATAAATGGAGCCAACATGGACAGTAAGGATCCATATACCCGACCCCAACTTGCTTGGGATTGAGGCATAGTTGTTGTTGTACTCAGAAGTCAGATCCCTAAGCAAAACATAACATGAAAACAAATAAGTTACTCTAGGTGGCAGATATTGTAACCTCAACATCCTAGAAGGTATACTATAGCTAGGTGAAATAGAAGGAAGCAAAAGGAAAACAAACAATAAGAGCTAGGTACCTTGTACTTGGTGAGAAAAATGTATTTAAGGACTGTCATCATCTGAACTAAAATCATCAATTCGCCTGTCTGCAATAGCCGGGAAAAGCTTCTGACGCTGATCGGGTCGTGCTGAAGGGATGGCTTGATCAGGTCGTGCTGAAGGGATGGCTTGATGGGGTCGTGCTGAAGGGACGGCTTGATCAGGTCGTGGTGAGGGGACGGATTTATCAGGTCGTGGTGAAGGGACGGATTGATCAGGTCGTGGTGAAGGGACGGATTGATCAGGTCTCTGTGAAAGGGTGGATTCTGAAGTTGTAAGAGTTACATTTTCTCTCCTTGGCGTGCTATTTATCTTTCTTGGAGCATTTTTTACCTCTCTGCATACCTTATCCAAAATAACTAGAAAATCCCTAACAATCACAAATAATCGCAAACCTTCATCCCTCTTAGCATTTCCATGGAAATAATCACCTGTGCTCTTAACCAAAGCCATTATTCGTTTTTCTTCCTCAAGTAATGACATGACATCACCCTCAGCATTCTGCACAAAGTTCTTCATGGTCTGGTGAAACCCATCTTCGTCATCTATATTCTTCATCTCTGAATTCAGGAACTCACGTGTTTTGATAAGTGCATGGCCAAGTTTGGACACTATGCCTGTTAAGTTATCTGCATCCAGAATTGCAGCTTTTTTCACATTTCCAAGATCACTACTCAAACCGGAGACAACTTGTAAACCGGTATTTCGATACTGGTCTTCTTGATCCTGAGGCAAATCCTCGAGTAGATCATCAGACTTGATGCTAGACAAGCTCCGTTGATCCCTGGCAGCACGAGCAGCTCGTATACCTTCTGAGCGGATTATCTCCTGAACAACAAAATGCAACAATGTAGTTCTCCCGTCTATTCCTTTTACATCTGATAATTTCAGAAGCGTGTCAAGCTTAAATGCTTGTGCACCACCACGAAACGTTCCATCGTTCATCCGATTGCCAGTTTTTAAAACAGCCTCAAGGAGCTTGAGAAACAGCCTGCTATTCCGGAGTTCTATGCTAGCAGCCTGGACAACAAAAGAGCATGCATGAAACACCAATGTCAAAGGAATTTGGATGCCGCAAAGATAGAAGCTTCTGCCTAGTGCTCATGCATGAAGTCCACTTAGATTAATATTGGAAGCACAAATTCCAGAATATTTCAGAGTATTTCTTCCATTATGAAAACTACAAACAAGTTTGGAGATTTTCACTCTTTACAACCCAAGTGGATAGTTATTAAGAAAACAATCTCACCTCCAAGGTAGCAAATGATTCTTTGATCAGTGACGCCTCATCCTGAAGAGTGCACATGAAAAGCAATGTCTCTAACCTTTTGAATGCAAATGGAACCTCAACCAAAGCTTTCAGGAACCTCTCTGCCTGCCCAAGCCGAGAAAGTTCCCCATTGTAGATCCTCAGCTTCAGTTCTTCCTCAGCAGTTGGTGCCATCTTTATCAAAGTTTGAATGAGTTCAGCAGGAAGCTCATTTCCTGAGTAAATTTAAACCACTAGTCACGCTTTGATAGCTGCAAAGTCTAAGAACACGAAAAATTCCATTTCCAAGAAATATCACTCTAATTAACATACAAGTACATCAATGCTTTACCAATTGACAGCAAATAGCAACCGTATGTTGATAGTATTATCATTGTGATCATGCTACCCTAAGCGAAACTGCTACTTATTTATTCTGACATCAAATTTAGAACATGTAACCATTGCAAGGTAAGGCTCTCAGCAAAAGTCTAAAAAAATGTGATATTGCAGATAAATACTGCTCACTGCAGTAGTGAAGCTGCTCCTAAAGAACATGTACGTGCAGAAAAAGGTTAAAGGGTGTCTCAAGGACAATTATTCACATAAACAAACACCAGGCCTCTAACTAGATAAAATGCACAAATACGTCAGTCTAGATATAGTTTCACTTGAATGCATTTCATAACTTTACTTCCGAAGGGAGTCATCAGAAGTCGAGCATTTCATAGACTTCAGGTGAAAAGGCAATATCACACTTCTAGCTGAATTAATAAAGCAAAGAGCACTTATGTGGGGAAAAAAAGAAAGAACCCAGACTCGACCAACATCGATCAATGCTAGAACTCCTTCCTTCACAAGTAACTTACCTACGTTTGAGAAAGTTTCCTCATCAATTATACGATCTAATAAACTAACACTAGTTACATTCGTAACTACTAATGAGAAACTGTTTCAACTATTTCAGCTTCACATTTGGATACACTTTCATATCAATTATTAATGTGATGAGCCAATTTAGAATATTTTCAAGTTATCTCTGCAGTAGTGAATTAAGACATAGTTTAAGAGCTGTATAACAGAGCAGAAACTTATGTATTAAGGAAGCATAATATAGTATAATTAGGCATTTGGAACAACAACTTCCAAGATCAATTTCAGAACGACAAATAGAATACAAAAGCAAGTAAATCTTTAAAGATCAACAATGAAGCAGAGGTCGATACAAGATTTACCCTCAATAGGTTCAGAGTGGGTGCAGTCTATATACCTGGTTGTGTCTGCACCTACTGCCGAGAGCTAAGATTGGCTCGTGGAATGAAGGCATGTAAATAGTTCACCACAGAAGCATAGAGTACAGCTACAACTAAATCTTTTCGGACATTCAAAAATTTTCAATGATTGGCAGGAAGGAGATGGAAAATCGACAATCAGTAAAGCACAATTCTTTCCTTGAATAACAAGATAACCAGCAAGAACAAAAACAGAAATATTGCCCAATAACTCAAAACACTTGAAAGGTGAATGTGCAGATGAGTCTTGTGCAACTCCTCTTCCTCCACTTCTTTTAAAATTTATTTTTGACTCAATCTTCCACAGATTTTTTTTCTCCTTCTATTAAAGTGTGAGTGCTGAAGCAAATCCATGCAAACACTATTTATATGTTAATCATTGCGAAAGATTATAGAAGCCTCTAGATAATCATTCAGTTCTCTGAATTAGGGAATCTGTAGTCAATCAACATGGATTTTTATTCAATATAGTGCTAAAGAAGACATTCTTTTTAGCAGTTCTTTGACATTTAAACATTGAAGGAGTGAAAGAAGGAACAGATGATCACCTTCTTTCAGTGCATCACAAACTTCTTCAGTGGTCACGTTTAAGGCTTTAAGAAGAATAGATAAATTTTGGGCCTTCTTCTGGTCAATGATTTGAATATATAGATTGGAAGCATCTTGGGAGGAGTCCTTCTTTGAGCCATTCTTCTTTTTTTCAGCAGAGGCAAATCCAAATAGAGTCTCTATCTGCTCTTCATCAAACCTGTTAAAGGATATTCACAGTCAATTGAACTCCTTCCTAAATTAAAATGATTTAAAGCTGCATAAAGCAAGAAATGGACTTACTGGAAAGATCCTGCCTTGACATGATGCCAAACCATTGATTGGTCAGTGTTGGCTTGAACCTTATCCCAGAAGAAAGGCTTAAGCTTAGTTTTGGGATCGGTATCTTCTTCCTCAGTTGAAGCACTTGTGGATGCATTTGGTCCAAGAGGTGAAGTTCGAGGTGGCTTTAAGCCCATGGAAGGAGGCCGAGGTGGTGCTCGAGGACCAGGCTTCATAGGTGGTGGTGGAGGAGGTCCAGCTGTAGGAGGACTTGGGCCAACAGAAAAAGGCTTTACTGGTGGTGGAGGTGGTGCAGCCGGTGCAGGAGTTGTTGGCTTTGCAGGAGGTGGAGGTGGAGGTGCAGGTGGGGCAGGAGCTTCAGAATGAACCGCCCTACCAGGGGGAGGTTTCAGTGGAGGCATTCCAGCTGGTCCTGTCCTTCGAATCTCAATTTTAGAATCATCATTGGGATTGTTATTGAATGAATGATTTCCAGCATTATTGAATGAAGATCCTAAAGCAGATGATTTATGTGATGAATAGTCACTCGAGCTTAAGCTAAGAAGAGGTCTCTCATCATTCAACCCCTTTTTGGATCTCCTACAGCACTTACAACAACAGCATATGCATAGAAGTGCTATGAAAACGGATATGGCAGCAGCAGCGGCTATAATAGGAACTCCAACCGTGTTTGCTTTCTTACTGTCTTTAGCTGAGGATTTCTTTTTTGAGTTTTTGTCATCTCGTGACTTAGCTGGCTTTGACTTAGGAGGGGCAGGAAGAGGATTAGGTGCTGCTTTCAATATGCGTCGTTTAGGAGCTCCGTGCCAGGAGGAGAGAAACTCTACACACCTGGCATACCAATTTGGCGAGCCCTTCTCCTCTCCACATATAAGAAACAAGAGATTTTTTTCCCTCAAACAACCTAGAAGAGCTTGCTTATCCAGCGGATGCAAGTCACCTATATGCTTATGTTTTTCTGAGCTACTTTTAAGAAGGACTTCGTCTCTCACACTTAAAACTTCCTCTGCGACATAATACTCGAGATCTTCAACAGCTTTATTAGCACGTGTTAACTCTATCCTACAGTTCAACCACAATAGCTCAACCTGCAAGAGAAGATTTTATCAGACTTTCTCATGAATGCTCATTCTCAAACAAGTTCATATCAAATTAGTATTAACATCTCACAATAATTAATATCAGGAGAGTCATAGGTGAAGCTTCTTTTTTTTTTTTAAAGAAAGCAAAGCCGTAAAAGAACGCAATTGAAAAGGCTAGAGTGATATGGAACTGTTCAGACTTCAGCCTGATTGATTTTTACTTTCATCTTTGAAGGCTTTACTTGGGATTCTCTTTCTAAATTATAATCTAAGGGTGGAGATGAATTATTTTTCGTTATGGCACTTCTCGCTAAATGTCTCTGCTTTGGTATTGAAGATATCAATTAGTGCGTAAATATTCAGGCCCAATCTATAATGCAAACTCAGTTTTCTTTTCACTATGTTAATAGAAATAAGAACATAAAACACCGTTGCAAATCAAAGAAAACAAAGAAAGAATATAAGCTTTTGTTTATCAAAAATAGAGAAGTTAGTTAGGACAAAAGAACAGCACAAATGACACTTAGTTGATCCAGAAATGAGATCAAGCAATAGGTTGTTCAAGCATCAGCAAAGAGTTGTTTCTCTGATTAATCGGACACTAACTCCACAACAGCATAAAATCATTCCACAACAAAAGAAACTGAATATGGCAATTAGGAAACATATACTCCCCTTTTATCACAAACCCCTACAACTACATATTCGTCGAAGATAAGGGCACAAGTAATGTTCAATTAAGTAACTCAAAATTCTTCAAACAAACATTTGAAAAAGACAATAGAAAAGTGTGGTACCATGTCCCTGTTAATCTCAGGAGAGTTGATGAGATTGTCAAGTAAATGATTATATGAGTCCTTCTTGCTTCCAAGTACTGCTACCAAAAGCATAAAGAAGAACACAAAGAAATGAACTACTACTCCTCTCACACCCATTTGCCCTTGAATCAGCATCAAAGAAGTAGAAAATGTTTTTCATTAGATAAACCCCACAAACCCCTTTATGCCTCAAATCTTCAAAGGGCACACAAAAAGATCAAATTTTTTTCTGCATTTAACCTCCCAACTCTAAATGGGTCTTCAAAAAAAACAATATTTCCACTTCCAAATGCCTTACAACAAATCTTTGAAACCCACCTCCAAATTTCATGCAAAAAACTTAATTACACTGACATCAAACACCATAAATCGAAAAAAAAAAAAAAAAGAACTCTTCTTCGGCAATAATCGAATCAAAAACTCGACAAATCAAACCCACCTCCCCAAATTGTAAAATCAATGAATCACAATCTACAATGTCATTCAAAAATCAAAACCTAGACTCCGCACCCAGAAAAAATAAAAAATAAAAATATATAAGTTATTTTTCAGTTGGGGTTTTTGTATGCAACGAGATCGAGCAAAAAAATGCTCAAATACAAATAATCATACAAGGATTGGGTGCGGGTCAAGGAGGGGCATGAAGTTGACCCGAAATAATTCTTTGAGAAAAAAAGTGAATTTGTTGTTGTTGTTTGTGTATGGATAGCTAGCAAAATCTACCAATCGTTTATGGCATTTTTGTTGCTCCTCTGTAATTCTACATAATTTTGTTTAATCCATTTCTTTGAATTTCCCCTACAATAGAAACCGAAAATGCCGCTGAAGAGATGCATGCATGGCATCTTAGGGGTGGTTCATTTTTATACATAAATATGTAATTTTAAAAAAATCACAATTATATGGCGTTATATATGGTAATTTGCATCCTATATATGACGTCTTATATGTATTATGTCACGTAGGATGTATATGTTCACTTATTCAATTTTAAATTTATTATACAGACTCAAAATTGAAGGACAGAAATATTAACTAAAATCTCTAAGTTAAGGAACATATTTATATATCTTGCCAAAATAATATATACATAGGTTTTTTATAACTCAATTGTGACGCACTGGCCAAATCCACATCCAAACAAACATGATAGATGTGTTTGGTATACAAAAAAAAAAAAGTCATAAATTTCAGTAACACAACATTAAAATGGTGTTAGACTAGGCTTAAAGCAGACAATATTAATAGTGTTTGGAATGAGCTATTAGAGAAGGTAGTGTTACTCATGAACATGCAATTTTGGGCAATGATGGGTAAACGTTCACCTGAGTTTAAGCAAATTCCACATTCTTAAGAAGATTGTCTTTTAAGGGTGTAAGTAACAACTTAGCTAAATCTCATGTCGATAAAATACATGAGAGATGATGATAAATATAAGAAAAAAAGCCTTCAACCTTATTGACGTGTGTTAAAGTCGTATTGGCATAGGCACAAAGCGAACAATATTATCATTAAGATTTAAGAGAATTGTGTTGTTACATGAGGTTAACTAATTTGAAAATTGAGAGTAATTTATAAAAGTGCCTTTTTCTTTTCAGTATTCAAAAGGAGTACTGGATTCCAACCTGCTATGGCCATGAATTTTTTCAATATGAATCTGACAGATTCCATCTGCTTATTTTTTTGCCTTGAGTGGATATGCAGAAATAATGCCATTTGGTAAAAGCTAATTTAATTCCACAAATGAAGAAATATCAAAAAAAGTACAAAGAAAAAATTGGTGACACTAATCATCATCATCAGCAGATAATGCACTTTTAAGTATTCCTTTCACACTTCTCTTCATTACTAGAATTACATTTATATCAAAATAATATATGAAATTACCTATTTCATATAGAATGTGAGGTTATAATTCTAAGATAAACTTATTTCGAATCAAACGACACCTTATATGACAAACAATTGGTTATAACAAGTGGTTGAGTCAGAATTTTCACTAAGAAATTTAAAATATGAAGTAGTTGGTTGCGGTAAAATGAGGAAGAAGCCCAAAGGAGTTCAACGGTATAATTTTCCGCTCCGAACCCCTCCAGTCCTACCTGACTCCGACCTGCGTCTCAATTCAACGACAACCGTTGATTTATTTTGGTGTTCCACAAGTAATTTTCTCTTACTTTTTCTTTCTTTTTTTTTATATAGAAGAGAAAAAAATCTAGAAAAGAAATATATTCTCTTATCTTTACAGCACGTTTTTCCAAATATTCCATAAGAATTTGTTCTCTTCTTTGATTATTTGTACCACTAGAATTAGTATTAGAGAAATTCAAGTCACAAATTCTCATCCACCGTTATTCAAATTTCCTATTTTCGATTTTTTTTCATCCTTGAAATTTAATTCAATGACTAGTTACAAACAACTTGAAGTTCAATTTGAAGAACCAAATCCAAAAAAATGGTGTGTTCCATTAAAAGAAGATGTGTTTGTGAAATTCATGAACAAAGGGAATTTTATAACACATAAGGCTTTGTGTGAAGGTTCACTTTTTAGTCCACTATTGTTTGGCAAATTTTTTGATCCTTCTGATGCATTTCCACTATGGGAATTTGATTCAGATGTGTTATTATCCAATGCAAAAAGTTCCAATAATAATCACTACAAAGTTGATTGGATTCAAACTGAGACAGATTATGTGTTGAAAGCAGAAATTCCAGGTGAGTAAAGAGAGATCTATTTAATTTACTTGAGTTTTATGTTGTTTTTATACAAATGATGATTCAAGATTTGAATTTTATGGATTCTGAATTCTAGGTTTTTGATTTTACTTGAATGTCATTTAGTGGAACTATAGTATTGTAGGATTTAATTTGAAGCTACATTTATAGTTAAAATGTTGTATTTTTGAAAGATCCAACATGCACCACCAGACAATTTTTTTGACAAGTTCGATTAATATAAGTGCAACTACATATAGGATGCTTCCAGCAGTTAGCACCCTACACACTAGGCCATGTAGGCTGTTGAATTGGCCTCGTGGTCAATTCAACGGCCTACAAGGAAATATACCTACAACTCCATTGGCTAATGTCCTGCGGAGCTGCAACATGTTGTAGTTCTCTTGGCGGGCCATAAGCAGGGGTAGAGCTTCATGTAGGATTGGTTCAAGTTTCCATTCATTAGAGGCGTATCTATGATGGATTTAACGTATTCAACTGAACTCATTGCTCTCAACTAAAAGTATGGTGTACATATGAAAAAAATGTCAAAATGTATATACTCTAATTGTAAGACTTCTTATAGCTCCGCCCCTGATTTGCAATATTAACTCGATTAACACTATTGACATCTGTTGCAACAGGTGTTGGTAAAGGTATCATTTGTGTCTCCGTTGAGGATGGAAAAGTTTTAGAGGTAAGTGCCCAATTGAGGCTGAAAGTAGAGACGGGGACGAAGGACTGGAGAGCGGGGAACTGGTGGGAACACGGCTGTGTTCGGAGGATTGAGCTGCCTGAAAATGCAGACTGGAAGAAAACAGAGGCATTAATGAGTAATGGTGATCACAAATTCTTAGAAGTTAAAATTCCAAAGATCCCTCCAAATATTTGTGATGTTCCTTGAGGGAAGCAACTATAAAAGGGGCAAATAAAGATTATTTCTAGCTTTTCTAACAGAGATGTATAAAATGTAATTGATATTTTGGAGGATTATATATTGATCAACAAAAGAAACTAAATAGTTAAATATAATGTATCATTTGGGAAGATATATATATAGGAACATGCTTGACATATTATTATGTAGGATTAATTAGTTTTACGAAAATTTTCATAGTTTAAGGCGTGTCAAGAACATTCTTCTTACCAATATTTTGTTAATGTAGGTAATTGGCTCAACAAAGCAATACAACTCCCAGATACTGAATAAGTACCACAAGGAGTCATCAATTGATATGTACTGTCACTATGATACCACCTTGTCATTTGTTCCTTGAGTAAAAATAATTGAATTGTTGATGACAAGAATGGTAGGACGCTAAAGAGTTGGTTATGAGACTAGTAAAATTAGGTAATCGATCAAGTAATTCACATGCATGATAATAGAGTATTCCAATTCTGGTATGTATTTATTCACTCGTATTAAAGGAAGAAGAATGTGAAGATAGGAGGGAATTCGAAACCTAATTCTGCTTCGATTCTTCGATAAAAAGCTTTGAAATATCTTCTCCTACCCTATGAAGTAATGGATCTCGACATTATTATGTTTATAAAAACCGAAATAGTAATAAGGAGTTGCGGGAAAGTTCCCTACTCAAAAAAGCAGCAGCTACCTCTGTTTAGATATAACTTTCTCTGCAAACACTGTTCACACATGGGGATGTAGCTCAGATGGTAGAGTGCTCGCTTAGCATGCGAGAGGTACGGGGATCGATACCCCGCATCTCCATTTTTTTTATATTTATTTATAATCTAATTTTGGCAATAAAAATGATAAAAACTTACCTATTTTTAGTCATTCATAATAATAAAAAACTTATCTACATATATTAACACCAAACAAATAAATGTACGACATGTGATTGCGTATATAATTTTAGCCTTTAATCATAGTTCATCATCAAATCACTTAACCATACTAAATTTGTATGATTTGATATAAATACCAGATGCGAGTAAATTTTTATCATTACTAAATAAACTCAATAGGACCATTCTTATGTCATTAGAACCCAAATTGATAAATTTCCTAATCTACCTTCACAACTTCGTGTCTTCTTTTTCTATTATAAGTTACTTTTTTAATGCAAATACTTAATTTACACTAGAAGAGAAGAAAGGGTAATAAGCAATGATTTCATCCTTAAATTAATCAATTCACGCAATTTTTTCTTTATTTATGCCTTAATTTTCTGGAAGGATAGTTTGTCAATCTTAGCTTTAAAATTTCCCCTTCAAATATTTAAGTAGTTGGTTAGAAAAAAAGACGTTAATATCAGTCAAAAACAACCTCATAAAATTGGTAGTTTCATGTCAGTTCACAATTAAAAAGTATAAAGATTTGTAAAACTGAGAATTTAAATGCAACGACCAAACGTACCAAGTCGTAAAAAATTCAAAAGCCACATAGTGACTATTCAACTACTTCCAAAGTTCTATCGAAATACACGTGTAAAGGTGATAAAATTAGCTCATAAAAATATGATTCACCCAAATTTAACTTGACATATGCACAATTTCTATTGACTCGCCAACTTCATAACTTTGGATTAGAGTAGTATGTACAAAATCAGTGACACGATCAGAAATTTTAGTAAAATTTCAACTTGCGATCTAAAGCAACTTTTGATCGAACATGTCCTTTGATGTGCTCTTGTTTAATTAATGGATATCCAACTACGTACTACTTTACTATGCCTATTTATGATCAAATTAAAAGTCGTGTTGAAAACTTGGTAACTTGTAATTAAATGATCTTTTCTTTTTTATAATGTTGTTTGCGGTTAATTTGTATATATCTCAATTAATTTCACGTAACTCTGTTCGTTAAGGCTAGAAGAACTAGTGATTTCTTGCAGGCCACCAACTTCAACTTGGACGTTGCTTCTATGTCTTATTCAGTTTCTTCTCTTGTCGATTAATTAGTTGAGAAGATAGTATTATTTTAAGTCAACGGTCTCATTCTCCAACAAATAATTCATCTAAC
This sequence comes from Solanum acaule, assembly GCA_036250505.1. Taxonomy (NCBI): domain Eukaryota; kingdom Viridiplantae; phylum Streptophyta; class Magnoliopsida; order Solanales; family Solanaceae; genus Solanum; species Solanum acaule. The sequence continues at coordinate 14,353 of JAJOOR010010543.1, read as the reverse complement.
TTAACAAATTAAGGATTTGCCCACGTGTAACTTCAACTATTTGCCATTTGGCCTTCACATTTTTTTTGGTCGTCTAAATTCTATTAAATTTATGAATAGCCATACAAATTTGGGGAAATGGGAGTAATTATAATTTTTTCAACGATATTAGAAGGATAACAAGGAAAACATATAATACTGCATGCAGTCCACAATGTAACGCAACATATCGTCCGGGAGGACTGAATTACACACATCTCGATTAATTGATTTCATCAGCTTCATGTCATCTTTTATTGGCAACAGATGTCACCGTACTAAGTAACTTTATCCATCAACCCTATAACAGATGAAAAAAAATAATATTTTTTGTCTCTACTCTCGATTAGTAGTTTTTTTTTTATCTTTGCTAGGATTAATTGAATATGCATGAAACGTCACGATTATCAATTCACTTCATTGATCTATTGTATTTTAAATTAGTTTCTTGACTTAAAAGGGACCTTTTAATTAGCAAGCAAGCGTAAAATGACAGTACACAAAACCTTGCCAATATATGTTAGGAACTACAGTATTATATACTGTTACATTAGCGTGAAAGGACTGTCATATATATTTGCCAAAAGCCATAATATATGTAGTAGTTATAGTATCATAACAACTATATGATTCATACCAAAAGATTACGATCAAGTCGTAAATATTCCTCCAACTTTAATTTAATTAGTGGTCTCGAAATCAAGTCATGGTCTTATATATATGGATGGAGTCAATAGCTAGAGAGATGATCTTTACCAGGTCCCAAAATGAAACTTTCTGACGTGAATTCGAATTAGTCAGGACACGATACTTATTATATACTGTTATATATATGCCAAAGCCATAGTATATGGAGAAGTAGTTATAGTATCCCAAAAACTATTAATTCGTACTATGCAAGTCATTGGAAATATTTTTTTACACTTCTTTCATTATATATCCATTTCCCAGCTTTAAAAAGTATATTATTTCTATTTCTTGTTGGCTAATTCACTATGCCACAATTCAGGAGTTTTTAAAAAAAAAAAAACAAAAAACAAATATGGAGCATATATAGCATGTACTGTTCTTTACGCTTTCATTTCATATATGATATATATCCAAATGAGGCAACTACATAAATTTAATATTAATTGACAACTCAAGAAGCAATAAACTAATTAAAATAAGCCTATATATACAAACAAAATATATTTCCACTTCATAGATTATTTAATTAAGTACCTACCTAGCTAGTCGATACTCTAAGCCAATATACACAAACAAAACAAATGAACATTCTTTTTCTTTATTAGTAAGACTTATGAGTATACATATATATACAACATATAAAAAAATAAAAATGATTAGATTTCTTATTGAGTCAATATTCTCATCAAAAATCTTAAGATGTTGGGCTGTTTTTTTTTTTTATGGACCAAACACGTGGAATTTTTTTTAAATCTAGTTGGTGGTGAAATTCAATCTTAGGACCTCTGCCTACTCTGATAAGATGTTGAAGTATGTAACTATCTCATCTAAAAGTTTAAGCTATTAAAGGGAGCACACTTTTATTAATTCTCAACAAATATAAGCTACATATTTAGCCCAAATCACTCTTCGGATTAGATGAGTTGAATTACTTAGATTAAAATAGATTGATTTAATAAATATATGAGTCAATATATAACCTAATAAAATTTGAATAAATTTGGTCAATCATGTTTTCTTGGGCTAATTTTACCACCCATGTCTGTCAATACATTACATAAAAAATGATTTTTAGTGGCAATTAATATTCTTTGTAAATGTCTCTAAAGTCTATAACACTCTTCTTACTTCTTCACTCAACACACCACTTTTTGTGTATTTCTCATTTGTCTTGTTACTCACGATCTTTCTAGGTTTGTTTTGCTAACTTCCGCATGACACCTGATTATTTCGGTCCAAACAATAGCAACGTCATTGGATTCAATTAACTAATATCGATAAAGGCTTTAAACACTCTTTATTGATGGGTATATTTATTACCGCTAAAAATTGTTATTATTATTGTAGTGATAATATCATTTCCGGACTACAATTGATTACTATTTCGACTTCCCCAACAAGAAAAATTAAAAAGATTTATAAACTAAAAAGGTAGATGAAATGGTGACACCTAAAAAAGGCAAGAAGTTAACATCACACCTTAAAAAAAGGCCCCACGTGGTTGTGCTCTTTTAATCTTAGGTGACAACTAGAAATAATATGTGATGAAAACTTTAAATAATTAAAAAGCCTATGTACATGACAGTCTTTTACACATTTTGTCATGTTAACTAAACACGCTAGGCATAAATCAAAGTGTTGAGATTTTTTTTAATAGTAAAAGACTATCTAATTGTGAAAATAACACATGAATATGTTAGGCTAATCGAAGAAGATTAAGGAAAGGTGTGTTGAAAAGGACTATAAGGATTAGTACAAATCACCAATAAGTGAAAAGATATATTACCAATGCTATCTTTATAGCTATTATTGGCATATTGAGAGCACTAGAAGAACATTATATTATAATTTGTATCCAATGGGGGCAAAGGTAAAAAGGTTAGAATAGTATTCTTGACATACATAGGAAGCAAGATAAGGCAAAAGATCGATTCCATTTGTTTTTTAACTCAAGTTACCTAAGCATATATAGACATTATATATTTTCTTAAAACTATTCAAATGTATGTCAAGTCGAAAATACTAGCTAGGTGTTTGATTATATCTAAATTACTTATAAATGACAGCTTCTTTGATCCTAGATGATCCAAATCGATTGATAATTTCACAAAAAAAATTATGGACAGAAACAAGCTCCAAAAGCTTCTTTTTTTTCACTTGCTTTTAGCACGATATTATCCTTTCACTTAATTATCATATCTTTGGATAAGTATTGGATTATATTTACTAAGGGTGCACAATTTTAAAATGATAAAAATAAAGAATAGAAAAAGAATATGTAAAGTAATATTGAAATATTTTAGATAAGTCAATTAAAAGCTACACCAACGATTTCTAAGCGCCATATGGAGCCTCGTTGGAGGACCCCAACTCCCCACCCAAATATTTAAATCCTCGACCGGCGAAATGTAAATGGAAGAAAATTAACTCGTAATAATTTATTTGATGATATTTTATTAGATATGTAGTTTAATACAATTTTTTTTTTAAAATTTGTGATTTTATACTATAATAAAAACATTTATATTAAATAGAGACAAATATAGTATTACAACATCGGGTTCATTTGAGTCTTAATAACTTTGATGCAGAGGTAAATTTAAGTTTAAAAAATTACTAAAATTGCAATAGTCACCTACTAGAAGCAGGTGTTTTTTTTTTGCATTATGAATCAATGGAAAATTTATGTTATAGAACATGATTTTTTTAATCATTCCCTATCGAACTAGTTCACTATAAAATGCACGATGGGAAAAATATTCTCACTAAAATAGTGAAAAACAGAATCGATCCGGTCAAATATTTGTACGAATAGCCACTAAAGAAATTTTAATAGAATAATAGTGAATTATTGAATATATGAAACAATAATTTTAATAATACAACACTTTCAAAGCTTAAATCATGAATCGACTTCTCCTACCAACAAAGGATATCTTAAGAAAAATTAAAACTATAAAAATAACACAACAACAAATTTAGTATAATTTCATAACTGTAGGAGGACGTTAAATACGTACACATACATTATCTCTTGATTATTTTCGAATGACCCACAACTCAAGAATAAGCAAAAAGAAAAAACAATAACAAGAAGTAAATATCAAAATATAATAATATTTTGTTTTATCAAAACTATAAGAAAATAGTGTCACGTAAAGTGGAACCGAGAATAAAAATTTAGGTAAAAAAAAAAGTACATAATAGAAGTGCTAGTAATGATAAAGTATTAAATTGGACCGTTAGGGGTATAATCGGTAGTCCGTATTTCAACGAATCGAAAAAGGCCCTAGCGCCTGCTTCCATTTCAAAAAAATTCAAATTCTCCAAAACTTCGTCGTTTTACCCCAAACTTCCGTCGATTCAGACAGATCAAAACCAAATTACCAATTAGGGTTGCAGAGTGAGTGTGAGAGAGAGAAGACAGTAGAAGATAATTAATCCTTTTTTTTCCTCAAATTCATCAGTGTGGGTTTTTCAGTTTACTGCAATTCAAAGCAACGGTAGTGATAGTATTTGGGGATATAGCTTCGATTACAATCCACGGACCCACTTCTTCAAAGTTCAAAAATCCTCAAATCAAATCGTTGATTTTAACTTCTTTGTCTTTTCTCTCTCTTCTTTATCATTTCATAATTACGAATCTTTTTTCAGAATGGCTCCTACCAGGAACCAGAACAGAGCGCCTCTTCCTTCTAGTCCTTCCAATGTAAGCAATCATTTCTTTATGTATGTGAAGTTTTGTGTTTGTTTTTGGCTTATTTTTGGAAGATTGAAGAACCCCATGTTTTGATTTTGGGTTTTAATTTGTGGGTGTTTCGGAATTTTTGGTTTTTCGGGTTTTTTTGATTGATTGAAGAACCCCATGTTTTATTCTTGGGTTTTAAGTTGTGGGTGTTTTTTTAATTTTTGTTTTTTTGGGCTTATTTTTGATTGATTGAAGAACGCCATGTTTTGTTTTTGGGTTTTGATTTGTGGGTGTTTCTTAAGTTTGATTTTTGGGAGTTTTTGAATTTTTGGGTTTTGCAGAGTAAGTATGCGACAGATGACATAACAGTAGAGAAGAAGAGGAAAATTGTGAATCCGAGAATGCCGACTGCAGCTACTGGTGGTAGACCAATTAGGCAAGCATTTGCAGTGGTGAATGCGGCTCCAGATCTGGCTCCAGCCAGTGGACCACCGAGTACTGCTGGTTCAGATAGCCCTGTTTTTGAGTTTACAAAAGAGGATGTTGAAGCTTTACTCGCGGAGAAATTGAAAACTAAGAACAAGTTTAACACTAAGGTGAGATGTTGAATTGATTCTTCTGGTTAATTTACCATTTACTTGCTAAGTTATAGAAATGTTAATTTGATTTATGTTGTTCCTATCAGGAAAAGTGTGATCTCATGTCAGAATACATAAGAAGACTTAAGCTTTGCATTAAGTGGTTCCAGCAGCTTGAAGAAAACAATGTCACACAACAAGCATCACTTAAAAGCTTGTTAGAGTCAGCAGAAAAGAAATGCAATGAGATGGGTATGATTGTGTTGCTCTTGTACAAGTTAGTGCTGTCCAATGAATAAACAACTTACTTTAGCTCTTTTGCATTTTTCTTAGAGGTGTTAATGAAAGCCAAAGAGGAAGAGTTGAATTCAATCATAATGGAGTTACGGAAAACCATTGAAGCTCTGCAAGAAAAGTGTGCAAAAGAGGAGTCAGCCAAATTGGTAAGACGCTGGGCAAATATCATGTTTCATAAATTTGGGATTTTTGTTGGAGCTTCCCCTGTGGCAAATAATAGCTTTGTCTCTGAATTACTTGACATTTTGATCAGGAAGCGATGGATTCTTTTAGTAGAGAGAAAGAGGCTAGAGATGCAGCAGAGAAACTGCAATCTTCAGTTTCTGAAGAGCTCAAGAGATCTCAACAAGACAATTCAAGTGCAACTCAAAAGGTAAGGAGATGTACAAGGTATTGTTTTGGTTTGATTATAGTAGTGAATTGCTTGGTTGGATTTACGTCTTGCTTATATCTGCAGATTCAATCACTAAATGAAATGTACAAGCGGTTACAGGAGTATAATACAAGTTTACAGCAGTACAACAGTAAGCTCCAGTCCGAACTTGCTTCAACAAATGAAACATTGAAGCGAGTGGAGAAGGAGAAAGCTGCTGTTTTTGAAAATCTCAGCACTCTCAGAGGTCACTATACTTCTTTGCAGGAACAGCTCTCTTCTTCTAGAGTAAGTTTTAGATTTTCATGTTGGTTCCTTGTCTCCTGTTGTTAGCATCGATGCAGCTTATTTGTTTCCATCTCCACTATTTTAATACTTTTATGTTGGCATCTGGTCAAGTTAACTTATACTCTGCAGCAATGTAAATGTCTGCTTCATTTTAGGAATTAAAGAACTGCTTTTTCTTACTTGAAGCTTTCTGTTGCTTTCTGCAACCTGTAGCGACAACTAACTTTATGGCCCGGTAGCTAAATTTGACGGCATTATGGCACTATTCAGATTTCTAGATAACGTTTCTGATTCTTGGGGTTTTCTTGGTATGGTGTTTTTCTCCAAAGTAGTATCTGCTTGGTCTGTTGATGTCTTTAAGTATCTAACTTTCTCATGGATTATTTCTAAATATCTGGACTGTGGTAGGCTGTATAAGCTGAAGAATGGCTCTTGTGTTTGTCATCTACTGAGTCATATTCTTATTCTTCCTTCTTGCTTAAAAAGGCTGTTCAAGATGAGACTGTCAAACAAAAAGAAACTTTAGCAAGTGAAGTTGGATGTTTGCGGGGAGATTTACAAAAGATGAGGGATGATCGTGATCAACAGTTGTATCAAGTCCAGGTTCTAAATGCTGAATTACTAAAATATAAGGAATGTAATGGGAAATCTGTTGCTGAGTTAGAGAACATGACAGTAAGGGCAAACGAGCTGGAGGTCCGTCTTGTTTTATTTGTTTGTCTGAACTTCACAATGCAATATATATTTGTAGTAAACAGCCTTCTTTCTTGGTTTTTTCCTCAGGCAAGTTGTCTGTCTCAATCTGAACAAATTAACAGATTGCAAGAAAAACTTACTTTTGCGGAGAAGAGATTAGAGGTGCGTTACAATATGGCATGAAAACACACTTTCGCTGTGTATATTGAGATTCCTTCGTCCTTTCTGGGATTTCTATAGTCCATATACCTCATAAGCTGTAAAAGATATTTCTCTTAAATATTTTACCACTTTGTCAGATGTCCGACATGTCAGCACTTGAAACCAGATCAGAATATGAGGAGCAAAAGAAAGTAATTTTTGATTTGCGTCAGCGTCTTGTTGATGCAGAAACAAAAGTTGTGGAAGGAGAGAAACTTCGGAAAAAATTGCACAATACTATACTGGTAAAGTTCACATACATGATATGCAACTAATATCTTAAAAGTTCACTGTAAGTTTACTTATGAATGTTTCTTATACAGGAACTGAAAGGCAACATACGGGTTTTCTGTAGAGTGAGACCTTTATTATCTGAAGATGGTGTTGGTGCAGAAGCAAATGTTGTCTCTTTTCCATCTTCAATGGAAGCACAAGGGAGAGGCATTGACTTGGCACAAAATGGTGAGTATGTGTTTCTACCACATTTAACCAGATATTATTTGTATTTCTGTAGAGTGCTCTTGATGGTTATCTGTTAACATTGATTTAATATTTCTATTACCAAGGACAAAAGCATTCCTTCACATTTGACAAAGTTTTCACGCCCGAGGCTTCACAAGAAGATGTTTTTGTTGAGATATCCCAGCTTGTACAGAGTGCTCTTGATGGTTATAAGGTGATGTATTTTTAAACATTGTACAGAGTGCTCTTGATGGTTATTTGAGTTACTCATTCTCTGCAAGTCTCATGTTAATAAAGAAAAACAATTGATGCTTGCTGTCGTGTGATGGTTATAAGGTGATATATTTTTAAACTTTGTGTATGAATGCAAGTCAGTAGTCTCGCGTTAGTAAGGAAAAGCAAATGTTACTCTCAAGAAATGCTCTTAAGACCATAGAAATGTCATAGTATGTCTAAGGTCTTGTGTTCCAAGGATACTTTTGGTATGTGTCAAAAAGCTTTCTTTCTTTCTTATTCGTTTTTCTTTTGATATGTCAAATCATTCAATTTATAAACAAAAAAAGCCTCATCCATAGCTGATTCTCATCTATTTTTTCAGGTTTGCATATTTGCTTATGGACAAACTGGTTCTGGCAAGACACATACAATGATGGGCAACCCAGAAAGTGCAGAGAATAAAGGACTAATACCCCGCACTTTAGAACAGGTATTTGAGACCCGGCAGTCTCTTCAAGCACAAGGGTGGAAATATGAAATGCAGGTGAGAAATTGCAACTCTTCTTGATCAGTAATTAGTCTGTTTCTCTTTCTATTTGTTTGTCTTTTCTGACATTGATTTTCCACATTATCTTTAGGTCTCAATGCTTGAAATATACAACGAGACTATTCGGGACCTTTTGTCAGGTTTCGATGCTTCAAGACCAGAAAATGGCGGAAAGCAATATACAATCAAACATGATGCAAATGGCCACACCCATGTCTCAGATCTGACAGTTGTAGATGTTCAAAGTAGTAGCAAGGTCTCTTCTCTTCTAAGGCGGGCTGCACAAAGCAGGTACAAAAATACAGCTTCTCTTTTTTTCTTAGCATTTCTTTTCTTAAATTTAGTTTTAAATTTTTTCATCAGTCTTTGCATAAAATAGGATGATTTAGTGAGGAACTTATTTTATTTTAATGCTTCTTGGTTCCTTTATTTGGTGGAACCCAAAAAGATTTTAATTTAGAAATTTTTATCTTACTGAATTATGCATGCAGGTCTGTCGGCAAGACTCAGATGAATGAAAATTCTTCAAGAAGTCATTTTGTTTTCACTTTAAGAATTTCGGGTGTTAATGAGGTGAGAATATATTGTATGTAGCACGCCATTTGGATCGTCTATTTCAGAATTAGATTTTTGAATGGACTAATAGTTTCATGTCTATGTATGTAGAGCACAGAACAACAAGTACAAGGCATACTCAATTTGATTGATCTTGCTGGCAGTGAGCGCCTATCTAAGAGTGGGTCTACTGGAGATCGGTTGAAAGAAACTCAGGTTATTTGAGTTGCTCATTCTCTTTACAAGAGATTCCGATTTTTAGAAATTTACGCTAAACCTATCTCTGACTTTCATTTCAGGCTATCAACAAGAGTTTATCGTCTTTAAGTGATGTTATATTTGCGCTTGCAAAGAAAGAGGAGCATGTACCATTTAGGAACTCAAAGCTTACATACCTTCTCCAGGTAAAATTGCTTTTACTCCAATTTAAAAACAAGGATTGGCTCTTTATCTTATTTTGAGTCCTAAGATGTGTTGAATTAGTATGCTTTTTGAGCTAACTAAACGAAAGATAGAAAATACCAATGGACTGTTGTATTTGTTTCCAAAGCTGAGTAGGTTGTTATCAAGTTATTTTGAGATATGTCAAATCCAATGGCATTACTAATGCAGATTGTTGGTACCTGTATTTCTGACTGTTGCATGTTTAATCAGCCCTGTCTAGGTGGTGACTCAAAGACGTTGATGTTTGTCAATGTAGCACCAGATCCTTCTTCTACTGGTGAGTCCCTATGTTCACTCCGATTTGCAGCCAGGGTTAATGCATGTGAGATTGGTATTCCAAGACGTCAAACAAGCATGCGTTCATCAGATTCTCGCTTGAGCATTGGCTAATTTTTCATATTTGTGTTTATAGAACACTCGTTCTAGTTTTAGGAACCGCGTGTGGTCTGTATTATTCTATATGATTGGCATATGATTTTAACAGAAGCAAAACACACCCTCTAACCGAATCCACCTTCGATTTGTATAGTGTGGAGAGAGAAGAATACTGCCTTATGTATCTGTAATAGCAAAGGGCCTTTCCCTTTGAAACATTTATCTCCTGATGTTCTTTCACGAAGTTACCGAAGTGTTGTAACTTTCCATTTTTACAACTTAATCTCCTTATGTTGTAACTTTATATTACATTTTTTTTAGTATAATATAAAGCAAACAGAAATAAGATCTGTGATCTATTTAGTTCATTTGATGAGACGTTTGTTTCAGTGTTACGTTGTAGATCATATAGTTGATCTTACTTGTTTGGAACTGAGACGTGGTTGTTTAGATTCGTTTCTTAAGGAAGGATTTCAAGTCTCCTTGTTTTTATGTCTAAATCATAAGTTGAACGTTGTTCAAACATTGGAACCTAACCTTGATTGTAATAGAAATAACAAATGGGCTTTTTCTATTAGAACTTCTCTTATTCTTTTTATCGAATATAATGATGCGAATCGAGTTTTAATTTGTTCTAATATGCAATGTCAAGTAGTTTCACTTTCTCGTTCCGAGAAACGCATTGTAGAATTGCAGTAAAACGACAAGTAAATCTAGATTTGGGGAAGAGGATGGATGGAGATCGTAAAATTTGGACTCACTTATTAAATTGAACTCTACACGAATATCATTAGATTGTAAGTTTGGTAACACGCGATTCAAATTCACTTCTTTATCCATAACTAGTCTTAATGCAAGACAAAATTATAATTTTAAATGTATGTTCTGATTTTCCCGAGATGTAGAATTAGTCATTGATACTTATATCGGATATTTTTCTACTATGTCTCAAATGTAGAAAAAATATTTTATTATTCAGAGCGACAAATTATTGAAAAGTTTGTTCTGCCACAGAAACAGCATATTTCATTAATCAAATGTATGCTTTACTGGCATTGCACTTTACCTAATAGCAATCATATATTATAATACTAACCAAATATTATTTTATTCAAACTACTAAGTTGATGCTGACGTTGTACTCCACATTACATAAGCATTAGTATGAATTATAAGCAATATATAAAGTAACATAAGTTTAATTTATAATAACCTATGAATAAGTAATTGTCAAAATTGAGGAAGCTATTTTAGCCACCCACTCCCATCTTCATGATCCAAGCCCCGAACTCTACTCAATTCTCCAAAGAGCGTGGATGGCTAAGACTAACATATTTATCAATTTCATCATAAGCGATCTGTCTTGAATTCATAATTATTTACAATTAAACTATCGTCGACATTGAAAAAGTTATCTTAGTCATCCGCTTGACGCTCATTACCTCTAACACATCATTACCTCTAAAATCCAATTGGATCCTAACAATTTTTTTTTTTATAGTTAATAGTCCAAGAGGAATAATATGATATCATCATCATACAAAAGCTTATCATATATAGTAGGAAAAAAACCTCAATTATTCTTGTTTAGTGGCTAATTGCATATTGTATGACTGCAATTTATCCAAGTTTTTATAATGTGTTTAATATAATATGGTTTCACTTAATGATAACCACTCAAGCTCACCAATTTTTGCGTACTAGCTATATTGCTTGGACATATTAAAAAAATTGACTTCACTAACATTTTTCAATGAACTAAATACATAACATCAAAATTTATCAAAGTATAACCGTTCCTTTTAATTGAAAATTTCCCAAAAGTTAAATTTATTTATACCCAATTTATGTACTTGCAGATTGCTATGGTCTACATCATCTCCTAGATTTTGGACATTTTATGATAGTGATACTACATAAGGGCATTTTAGGCCACTTATTTTCAATCCTTTTCTTCTTATAGATTACTATTAACCAATCACAGGGAAATCGAGTAAGAGATTGAAATTAGGTCTGACAGAAAGTATCGAAACTTAAACAAAAAACTTTAGATATTACTATTCTAAAATGAATTGACTTACAAAAATTGATAAAATTAGGACATAACTTAAATGTGACACGAAAAATGGGGTGTACGAGCACTTCCCTTTTTTACCTTGTGTATGTAAGTTGCTAACCAGTCATTATCAAAGTTTTCGTCACGACAATGACAGGCCCAAAGCCCAAAGCCCAAAGCCCAAAGCCCAATCATGTGCCAACATCGTGGAAGCCCATTATTTTTTTTTAATTTTAATTTTAAAAAATGCCAATATGAAGAAATAATAAAAAGAAAAAAAATCTGAATTTTACCCAAATTCATTTTCCAATCCAAACAGCAATTGGAAACCCTCATCGGAGAATTTTCCGGGAGAATTATTTTTTTCATATTTTGGCCGGCGATTGATCGGAGATGGTTTCACCGGAGAACACCAACTGGCTTTATGATTATGGATTTGAAGATAGTTCCGTCCCTGATTCGAATTTCTCAGCTTCTGCATCTGGGTTTAACTGGCCTGTGCAGAATTTGAATGGTTCAAGGAATGTTAGGTATGTTGAGTTCTCAATTTCTTGAATTACTTTTTGTGACTCAGTAAAGTTTGGATCTTTTAGCTGATTTATGAATCTGTGATGTGTTTATTATTTAGGAAATAACTGTATTTTTCCTCTATATGCTGTGAAGTTTACAACTTTAAGGTTTTTTATGCACATTTGGAGTTGATTTGAGCCCAAAGACAGTTTAATTTGGCATGATTTCTGTTATTATTTGTGGTATTTAGAGTTGTATCCATCCATCTAGCTCTACTTTCTCTTATTGTGATTTGATGTCACTGTATTACTTGTGTCTAAGTTTACAATTATGGAAGCATTTCATTTTTTTCATGTTCCAGATGAAAAATTACAACTTTTGGAAGTGATGGAGTTGGACTATCTACCTGCACAGAGAATATAAGTTTAAATGTAGAACTATATATGATGGAAAATAGTATCCTGTGTAAGTTTAGTCCAGTATCTTTATTTTAGAGTTTTGACTTCAACTATAGAACGGAGGCAAATGCTTAAAGTATCAAATTACTGGAAGTTTTCTCTTTATCCAAGTTATAGAGATAGAAAGTTAATGGTTTTGAGTGCAAGATAGTATAAGGTGCCTAACATCCAGCCTTTAGTGGAGGAGCAGGTTGAAGATATAATATCGCTGCATATTTTACTGTCTTCCCTCGCATGCTACCAACTTTCCATTGGAATCGTGCATTTAGCCTACTGATGGGCATCATCAGAACCTGGTAGTAGTGGCAGAGATTGGATAAGAAACAATACAAAGGAGGATGTACTGAGGATGGAGGATAGGAAAATACTTAGGACAGAGCATCCAGTGTGCAGAAAGAGTTAAACAGATATTAGCCCAGACATGATAACATGGTTTAAAAGGAATGGACAATCTATCGTTAAACATCATTTTGGGAAGTAGAGAACTGGAAAAGCTTAGTCTAGTGTGCAGAATCTTGACAACAGTTAATAGAGAAAGATATTACTACTTAAATTATTGAGAACAGAAGGGGGGAAATGCGAGCTGTAGAGTAGAAAGAGGAACAGATATGGAGGAGGAAGATAAGAAAAAAGATGTGTGTGGATATTTGAAGATGGACTGAAAAAAAAGAAGGAAGAATAGAGGAGGAAGCTAAATAGCGAGGAAAAGGAACAGGAGAATAACAACTAGTGCTGCTTCTACAACCACCACAAGAACAATTATGCCTCAAGTCTCTTACTAGTTGCATCAGCTAATAATCCTCTATATCAATTCTGATCTGTTTTGACCTATTTTATTACAATATTCAATTATAGGTTTTTAAAGACAAGCATCCAAGGGTGTGGCCTAGACTAGTTGGTGTTGCCTGTATGGATGTTTACCTAAAATTACTAGAACTGTTAATTAAGCACGAAATAGAAAAATGTTGTTATCCTGGCTAAACTTGAAGCATGCTTTGTGTGTGTTTGGGGGGGAGGGGAGGGGGGGGGGGGTTCATTGTTTCTAGTATCCAGTAGAATGACTAAAATTTTCCTTGATTGTAAGCTGGATATGTTGGCTGGAAAATGATGTAGCTGTTTCTATATGAATTTTTAAAATAGAACAGTGGGGGTGAGTAGGATGGATACATCTAAGAGTTTTCTGTGCTTTTTAGTTCAAGGTGCGCATTTTGCTAGTTTTTCGATAAACATAATTTTCGTTCTTTCATGTGCCTAATTCTTCTATTTAATGTTAGCAATCAAAGGAGATCTTCTTTCTAGTTTTTGTGTTGACTTCGGTTTTTCCTTCTTTTTTGTGCTTGTTTCTAGTTCTGAAAGAGTTTTCTGTGCTTTTTAGTTCAAGGTGCGCATTTTGCTAGGTTTTCCATAAACATAATTTTCGTTCTTTCATGTGCCTAATTCTTCTATTTAATGTTAGCAATCAAAGGAGATCTTCTTTCTAGTTTTTGTGTTGACTTCGGTTTTTCCTTCTTTTTTGTGCTTGTTTCTAGTTCTGAAAGAGTTTTCTGTGCTTTTTAGTTCAAGGTGCGCATTTTGCTAGGTTTTCCATAAACATAATTTTCGTTCTTTCATGTGCCTAATTCTTCTATTTAATGTTAGCAATCAAAGGAGATCTTCTTTCTAGTTTTTGTGTTGACTTCGGTTTTTCCTTCTTTTTTGTGCTTGTTTCTAGTTCTGAAAGAGTTTTCTGTGCTTTTTAGTTCAAGGTGCGCATTTTGCTAGGTTTTCCATAAACATAATTTTCGTTCTTTCATGTGCCTAATTCTTCTATTTAATGTTAGCAATCAAAGGAGATCTTCTTTCTAGTTTTTGTGTTGACTTCGGTTTTTCCTTCTTTTTTGTGCTTGTTTCTAGTTCTGAAA
>JAJOOR010010542.1:0-32992 GCA_036250505.1 Solanum acaule | reverse complement strand
CTTATCCCTAACATTATCATTCAGATTATACTCCTCATCATCAACACACTTTAAACATCATGCTAGCATTGAGGATTTCATACATAACCTTCATAGCACAACTTCATAAACATATGCATCATAATCATCAATTCACTTCACATATATTGCCTTCAAGGACATGATCTCAACATGCATAGATAGACAAGAAGTAAACACCGCCACCATAAGTGGGTCAAACCACACAATATCAATTCCCCTACTATAGACTAGAAGATAGGTCAACTTACCAATTCTCCAAGCCATGATCACCATGGATCAATCCTCAACAATTCATAATCAATTGACATAGATGGCAATAGGAATCAACAAAGTAATTCAATAGCATAAACATAATCCAAGTACAATTCTATAAACAAAGGGATCAACCCATAACTTTGCCCATAAGGCCATAATTCTCAACTCATCAATATACCAACAATTCAATATGAATAAGTATATATAATCATAGGAAACATCAATACAATCTAATCTAAACATAATTTCACCAATTTAAATCATATTCACAAATACCCATATCATAGGACAATTTTTGAGAATTTGGGGATCATGGATTCTTCAAGAATTCCTTTGAAAATTATCTTAAAAACCTTAATTCCAGATCAATTCATCAATAGAATGATTTAGAAAATCGTTTGACAAAGGACCCATGTTTAGATTGAAAATTGGAAATTTTGGTCTTTGAATCTCTTTTGAAAATCTTTGATAGAACTCTTTGAATGAGAGGTTATTCAAGAATCAAGAGTTACCATACCTTAATTATTGAAGACCCATGAAATTGAATAAGAAATCAATTGAAAACCCATCTTCTAGCTTGAGCTTCATCAATGTCTTCAATGGAGCTTTTGAGAGAATCTACTTTTGAGAGGGAAGGGTCCATTTGAAGAATGGGGTCTAATACTAGGTTTTGGGGTTTTAACCAACTTAAAATACCCTAAAATAGGTAGAATAATTGCTTATAATAATTCCCCAAAGTACCCAAACTACCCTTCACTTAGTTGGACCTTTTAAACAAGTCAAACTTGAGTTTTATTTTCGCAGATTTCATCGGGAAACAAGTTCGCAATGCGGAGGTGTTCCCACAAGTTTCATAAATTAAAATCTGAGACAGTAGAGTCCGCGACATGTCCGCAACATAGACCAAACTTTTGGCCCTTGGTGGAGCTAGTCCGGGACGCGGACATGCTCCATCCAAGCACAACTTCAAACTGCGTTGGCAGCTTGCTTGGCCAAGGTTGGGGTCCTCCTCGGGGACCCTTAGGGTGTTTCCGGGGCATCGTATTTGAACGTTTTGACCCTAAAAACATTTATTAAGACACTAGAGTCACCTCCACTGATTTTAGACTCCAAACAACACATAAAAACATGAACAACATACTAGAACACACCAACACGTAAAAGACTAGTTTTTCGAACGTCTTGGTCATCCCTTGACGTTTGACTTCCAAACTCTCTAAAACTGACTTAAAAGGATGTTCTTCATTATTTTAACAAGTTATTAATGAATAAAACCCATGTGAGGCTCTACTTTATCCTACTTCATTTTGAGGGGTGTTACACTTAAGGATTTGGGTAAAGCTTGAATATAGTGAAAGAATACCATTAGAATCAGACCTTGGTAAAAGTAACCCCATTCCATACCCAGTCCAGTCATCATTCGAGGACGAACGATCCCAAGAGAGAGAGATATTTAACACCCCAAAAAAATTTCGAACTAAGACTTGAACTGTTCTTCGTAGTGAGTGAGATTTTTACCAAGGAATTTTAAAAAATTCTTGAGTGTTAAGGTCACTAGATGTAGCACCTTCAGTTCCAAAAAATAACTAAATTGGAAACAGCACAATCTAAAATTTTGCTCGTTATGAGCTTTGGGTCAACTTCAACCGATCATAACTCTCAGTACAAGTTGAGTTAGGTGTTCTACAAGGTACCCAATGAAAGGTCTTTGAATTATCTTTCCAACACCACCAAGTTTGCTAAGTTTCGAGTTTGGATGAATGAGATATACCCTTTTGAAGTTAAGTTGTCCAATTAAGGAAAGTTATCCGAAAATAGTAAGGGATATTTTGGTCTTTTCCTTACCCAATCAGCTTTAATTCAGTTTTAGTAAGGTTTTAAGGGTCTAATCCTATTAGGTTCAGTTTTATAATCCTAAAATATGCCTAGGGTTTTAGTTGAGAGTTCAAGAAGAGAAAAGAACAGAAAAGAGGAGAGGATCAAGCGTTCGTCGAGATTCTTGCGTATTGTTGTGGATTTTCGCCACGGGTTTGATCCCTAAGAGGTATGTAAGCTTCCATAGTGTTGGGTTTGTTCACCCACACGCCAATCATGTTATTTTCAACGTAATTTCATTCTTAAAGTTGAAAGATTAGAGTTCTTGATGAGTTATGGATAGGTGTTCTTGAAGTTCATTCTAAATCTTGTTTTGTTGGGGTTTTAATGATTTATTTAGATTAAAGTGAGTGTTTTTAGGGCTGTGTTGAGTATATTAGAGTGTACTTTTGTTAAGTAATCGAATCTAAGTTATTGGGGAAGAAACTGTTCGATTCTTGGCGAAATAGGGTGAGAAAACAAGCAAAGAATTCGTCGGGTCTTCTTGGTTGGGGCCTGGCGCGTCACGCCAGCCAGAGCACCCCAAAGTATACTCTAAAGTTTATGGGCTGGCGCCCCGCACCACCCATAGCCCCAGGGTCACCTTCCCTATACTATTTGCAATCGATTGCTCCGTTTGAGTTCTTTAGATGGGTACCTTCACTCCTTTTCGATTCTAACTACTCTAAGCTACTTCTAAGAACCTAAAAGCATTACTAACATGATCATAAACTTGAATTAATAATTCAAATTCAAGGTAGATTTAAGAGTTAAGTTTTGAGAATTCTTTTGAACATTCTAAGAAAGTCCCTTTGAGTCCTTCTGTGGAGTCTTCTACAACTTCTAGCAACTTGTTTCAAGACTTCAGCAAGTAAGTATGAGAATGAGGAGGATGTATTCATGAGTCTACCTTATCATCATGATATCCTTCATATCATGAACCATAACTCTTGAATTAATAATTCACATTCAAGAGAGAGTTAAGAATTGAGTTTCAAGGAAGCCTTTGAGTTCAATGGTGAATCCTTTGAGATCCATCACCTATTTGAGTTAAGTTTTGAGGAATTAAGTAAAAGAATGAGAAGAGTCATATACATGAGTTCCATGTAGTTATGTAGACCTTCGAGTCGAGTCGTTCATGCCCATAACTTTCGCTTGAACTCCATCAGTTGAGTACCTTTGAGAGTAGTAGTATCTTCAAGTTCTAAGTTTTGAGTAATGGTCTCCTAATCCCCTTTGAGATTATATATCTAATCATGTGACTATTTCATGTTACCTATGAAGTCCTTGAGTTGAAGTGTTCATGCCCATAATTTCATATGAACCCTATAAGTCGAACAGTCTTGAGATGATAAGTATCTTTGAGTCCTTGAGTTGAGTAGTTCATGCTCATAATTCTGCATGAACCCTCTGAGTTGAGCATTCTTGAAATGAGTAGTATCATTGAAGTTCTTGAGTTCCAAGTATTTAGTTTTATCTATGGTTATTGAAAACCTTGCATTGAGTCGTTTATGTCCATAATTCGGCATGAACCATATCTTAAGAAGTCTTTTACAAACGTTTTAACTTTATTTTAAGACTTAAGTTTTGAGTTAAGCAAAGAGTAAAGTTTGAAGTTCATTCTTCAATAGAGTATATCGGGACTATGTATTCCCAAAGAGTAAAATGTTTTCACATTTAAAGAAGAAAGGAAACCTTGATTTCCAAAAGAGCCTTTGGGCTAGTTTTGAGTTAAAGAGTAAATGTTTCCACATTTGAGCAAGAAAGGGTACATTGATTCTAAGAGAGCTTTTAATCTAAGTTTTGAGTAATTATCTCAAACCAAAGAAAGAAGATATGTTTTTAAACATATGAGTTGAGTATTTTGGGAGTAGTATTGAGCACCGATATGGGGACAAGTTTGAGTTCAGATAACTCACGTCATGTAGCCATCATGGGTAGTAAAGGATCATACTTTTTAGATGATTCCTTAAGTGATTTTTAGTATAGACTAGTGGATCCACTTAGTTAAGGCGTTCTATATAAAGGCAAAGTATAGGACAGTTCTGGAAGCGTGGGCAAGATGATGTATCATCACTTAGTCTCATAGTGGGGGTTGTTAGTTAGAGAAACTCCCACAGAAATTATATTACTTTATTATATGAGTAAAGTTGAGTTTGTTATTGCATTTTCTTTAACGAACTAAGTTGTTTTCCACTATTTTAAAAGCTTTCATTATATTGCATGTGTATTGTTGCCTTATATTGAGTTGAGTATCCAGAGTTGAGTACCCAAAGTCGAGTATTATATCTTTGAGTTGAGTATCTAATCTTTGAGTTGAGTTATCTTATTTTCTTTAGTTGAGTTGAGTTGAGTGAGTTGAGAAGAGGTAAGTATGTTTATTTTTATCAAGTTCAAGCTTATGTTATGCTTTAGAATTCCCCTTACATGCTCGTACATTCCACGTACTGAGCCATTTGGCCTGCATCTTTTCATGATGCAGATCCAGGTATTCAGGATCATCAACAGGAGCTTCGTTGATACCACATGGAGTTCAAGTTAGCTATGGTGAACCTCTTTGCTTCTGGAGGATTTCATTTACCTTTGAGTTTTGTCAGTTGTTAGGATGTCGTGGGTCTTGTCTCGACATCCATCTTTGTCATTTAGAGGCTTCATAAATAGACAGTAGAGTTTCAGAAGTCTATTCATTTATTTTATTAAATGTTTTAAAGACTTAAGTTGCCTATTTTATGGCGAGTTGAATAATTTATTTTTATTCAGAGCTTCTTATTTGAGTTAAGTTTTGTAATTGAGTTTCTAATTATATTCATTTTTTAAGCTTTTGCATGCTTGAGTTACTCTTCCGCTTGTAGTCAGCCAGAATGATCGCTTGGTGAACAACAATGGTCTTTGAGTGCCAACAACATCTAGGGTGTAGACTCGGATCGTGACAAGGAACCACTCAGGAACGTGTCATGATGGCTCCACTGGTTGTTTCAATTGTGGCCAGAATGGTCATTATATGCGAGAGTGTCCAAAGAACAAGCAGGGTAACGGTAATGGGGGCAATAGAGCCCAGTCTTCTTCAGTTGCTCCACCAGACAGAGCTGCATCTAGAGGAGCTACTTCAGGGGCAGGCGGAGGAGGAAACCGTCTTTATTCTATCACTAGTCGCCAAGAGCAAGAGGATTCGCCAGATGTTGCCACTGGTATGATCCAAGTCTTTCACTTTAATGTTTATGCTTTTCTAGACCCAGGAGAAAGTTTATCTTTTGTGACTCCTTATGTTGCAAATAATTTTAATGTTCTTCCTAAGCAACTTAGTGAACCCTTCAGTGTTTCTACACATGTTGGTGAGTCTATTCTAGCAGAAAAAGTCTATCGTGATTATCCCATTTCCGTCAATCACAAGAGTACCATGGCTGATTTAGTTGAGTTAGACATGGTAGATTTTGATTTCATTCTGGGTATGGACTAGCTTCATGCCTGTTATGCGTCAATAGATTGTAGAACTCGAGTAGTCAAGTTCCAGTTTCCAAATGAGCCAGTCTTAGAGTGGAAAAGCAGTTCATCAGTGCCTAAGGGTCATTTTATTTCATACCTTAAGGCAAGAAAGTTAGTTTCCAATGGGTGTGTCTATCACTTAGTCCGAGTTAATGACTCTAGTGTTGAGATACCGCCTATTCCATCAGTTTTAGTAGTAAAAGAGTTTCCAGAAGTATTTCCTGATGATCTTCCCAGAGTCCCCCCTGAGAGAGAAATAAACTTCGCTATAGATATTCTTCCAGACACTCATCCTATATCTATTCCGTCATACAGAATGGCACCAGCATAATTAAAAGAGTTGAAAGAACAATTGAAAGACCTCATTGATAAGGGCTTTATTCGACTAAGTGTCTCACCTTAGGGCGCTCCGATCTTGTTTGTGAGGAAGAAGGCTTGTTCCCTTATGATGTGTATAGATTACCGTCAGTTGAACAAGGTTACCATCAAGAATAAGTATCCTCTCCGAAGGATTGATGATCTTTTCGATCAACTTTAGGGTGCCACTTGTTTCTCTAAGATAGACCTCAGATCTGGCTACCATCAGTTAAGAGTAAGGGAATATGATATTCCAAAACAACTTTCAGAACCCGTTATGGTCATTATGAGTTCCTAGTTATGTCCTTTGGTTTGACCAATACACCTGCAGCATTCATGTACCTTATGAATAGAGTATTCAAGCCTTGTTTAGATATGTTTGTTATCGTTTTCATTGATGACATACTAATATATTCAAGGAATGAGGAAGATCATGCTAGTTATCTCAGAATAGTTCTCTAAACTCTAAGAGATAGAGAGTTGTATACCAAGTTCTCTAAGTGAGAGTTTTAGCTTGAGTCTGTGGCATTCTTAGGCCATATTGTGTCTGGAGAGGGAATTAAAGTTGATACTCAAAAAATTGAGGCAGTGAAAAATTGGCCTAGACCCACATCTCCAACTGACATTAAGAGTTTCTTGGGTTTGGATGGCAATTATAGAAGGTTTGTAGAGGGGTTGTCATCTATTTCATCCCCTTTGACCAAGTTAACTCAGAAGACAGTGAAATTTCAATGGTGTGAAGCTTGTGAGAAAAGCTTTCAGGAATTGAAAAAGAGGTTGACTACTGTCCCAGTATTGACCTTACCAGAAGATACGCCAGCCTTTGTTATATATTGTGATGCGTCTAAAGTTGGTTTGGGTTGTGTATTAATGCAGAATGGCAAAGTTATATCTTATGCCTCGAGACAGTTGAAAGTTCATGAGAGGAATTACCCAACCCATGGTCTAGAGTTGGCTGCCGTAGTAATTGCTTTGAAAATATGGCGCCATTATCTTTATGGTGTTCAAGTGGATGTGTTTACTGATCACAAGAGTCTTCATTATGTGTTTAGTTAGGAATAGCTTAATCTCAGACAGAGGAGGTGATTAGAATTACTCAAGGATTATGACATGAGTATTTTATATTACCCAGGTAAGGCTAATGTTGTTGTTGATGCCTTGAGTAGATTATCTATGTGTAGTACCGCCCATTTTGAGGAAGATAAGAAAGAGTTAGCAAAAGATGTGCATAGACTTGCATTATTAGGAGTTGATTAATGGATTCCACATAAGGAGGAGTAGTGGTGATGAATGGGGTTGAATCGTCATTAGTGTCAGAAGTGAAAGAAAAGCAAGACCAAGATCCTAGTTTACTTGAATTAAAGGCAAATATTTATAAGCAAAAAGTGATAGCTTTTTAACAAGGGGGAGATGGTATTTTGAGGTATCAAGGTAGATTGCGTGATTGTTTTCAAGGGTAATTGGGACGATCACCAACCTCTTATTGAATTTTCCTACAACAATATCTACCACTCTAGCATCCAACTGGCTCCTTATAAAGTTCTTTAAGGGAGAAGGTGCAGATCTCCTATTGGATGGTTTGAAGTTGGTAAAGTAAGGTTGATAGGATCATATTTAGTCCATCAAGCTATGGAAAAAGTGAAAGTGATTCAAGAGAGGTTGAAAACAACGCAGAGTCGTCAGAAATCCTACACTGATGTTAGGAGAAGGGAGTTAGAGTTAGAAGTAGATGATTGGGTTTACTTGAAAGTTTCACCCATGAAGGGTGTTATGAGATTTGGTATGAAGGGGAAGCTTAGTCCTTGATATATTGGTCCTTACAGAATATCCAAGAGGATTGGCAATGTAGCTTATGAGTTAGAGCTACCCCAAGAGTTAGCAGTGGTTCATCCGGTATTTCACATTTTCATGTTGAAGAAGTGCATGAGAGATCATTCACTTATCATGCCAACTGAAGCTATTGGGATCAAGGATAGCTTATCTTATGAGGAGATTCTTGTTCAGATTCTAGATCGCCAAGTTTGCAAGTTGAGGACTAAGGAAGTAGCATCAGTCAAAGTTCTTTGGAGGAACCAGTTTGTTGAGGAAGCTACTTGGGAAGCTGAAGAAGATATGAAGAAGAGGTATCCACATTTCTTTGAAACCGGAGAAATTCTAGATCAAGGTACTAATTCTCTTCTTAGTACTCTTTAATTTATAAGTTGGCATGTTGTAATTGCATTGTGTGTTGGATGTTTGAGCTGAATGTTAGATGTTACACCCTAAGCTTAGTAAGAGTAATCTCATTCGAGGACGAATGTTCCCAAGAGGGAGATATTGTAACATCTCGCTATTTGAAAGAAGTAGAAAGAAGTTAAAATTGGAAATAGTCATTTTTGGAAAGAATGAAAAATCTGGAAATTTGTTTAAGTTAAGTTTGAGTTTTTGGTCCACTTCAAACAACCATAAATCCTATCTCAGGATGAGTTGAGTGTGCATCTAGATACCGTAGGAAATATCATTGAATTATCTTTCCAACGCCACCAAGTTTGCATGATTCCGAGTTCGTATGAGTGAGATATGCACATCGGAAGTTGGGTGGTTTGGATAAGGAAAGTCCAATCCGGATTTTGAAAGGGTAGTTTGGTATTTTCCTTGCCCAATTGTTTTAATTCGTTTTTGGTAATTAAGTTAGGATCAAATCAGAATGAAATCAGTTTACGCTTTTACCAAAATACGCTAGGGCTTGGAGAAAAAAGAAAAGAGGAGAAAGGAGAAGAAAAGTTCATAGATCGTCAAGTTCTTCAAGAATCGCTTGTGGATTTCATCAAGGGGTGATCCCTATGAGGTATGTGAGTTCACATAGCGTTGGGTTCGTTCACCCACGCGCCGAACATGATAATTTCAGTATGATTTTCGTCCTAAAAGATTGAGACTTTGATGTTCTTGACTTATATTCTTGAATTGATTTCGTTCTTGAATTTGGGATGAGATTGAGGATTTCTTGAGAGTTTAAGGTCGATTTAAGAGTTGTGTTTGATTATATTCTTGTGTACATATGTTGGGTATCTGAATCTAAAGAGAATTATGAAAAGGAATTGAGTTTAGGTGAATTGGGGCCGGAAAACGAAGAAGGAAAAAGTCGGGAAAATCTAGGTACCAGGTCCGCGACCTGTTCCTCAGGTTTGACAAAGTTATCTTCACGTCGCGGAGCGGTAACGGACTGTTCTGCCTCAAAATTTATTTTGCGACCAAATAATTAAATGCATCTCCGCGTCACGGACTTGCTTCCCGACAGTGATTTCTTGATCTTTTCTCTTGTTTAACTATCTAAAAACACTCCTAAACATCATGAGATCTTTGCTATCACATATGACAATCCTTGAATCCATAATTCAATTCAATGAAAGTTAGGAGTCAAGTCAAGAGAAGTTAAGAGTCAAGTCAAGAGAAGTTCAGAGCCAAGTCAAGAGAAGTTCACACAGTCTTCCAAAAGTCTTTTACAAATGTTTTAACTTTGTTTTAAGACTTGAGTTTTGAGTTGAGTAAAGAGTAAAGTTTGAAGTTCATTTCTTCAAAAGAGTATATCGGGACTATGTATTCCCAAAGAGTAAAATGTTTTCACATTTAAAGAAGAAAGGAAACCTTGATTTCCAAAAGAGCCTTTGAGCTAGTTTTCAGTTAAAGAGTAAATATTTTCACATTTGAGCAAGAATGGGAACATCAATTCCAAGAGAGATTTTAAGCTTAATTTTGAGTAATTATCTCAAACCAAAGAAAGAAGATATGTTTTTAAACATATGAGTTGAGTATTTTGGGAGTAGTATTGAGCACCGATGTGGGGACGAGTTTGAGTTCAGATAACTCACGTCTCTATAAAACATGTAGTCATCATGGGTAGTAAAGGATCATACTTTTTAGATGATTCCTTAAGTGCTTTTTAGCATAAACTAGTGGATCCACTTAGTTAAGGCGTTCTATATGACGGCAAAGTATATGAAAATTCTGGAAGCGTGGGCAAGACGTTGTATCATCACAATAGCTCTTAATTGATGGTTGTCGGTTAGAGAAACTCCCATAGCAATATTTTGTTGAAATGAGTTAAGTTGAGTTGAGTTCATCCTAGGTATTTTCTTTCAGTTCCTTTCAAGCTTATGTCTTGTTTAAGATTTCCCCTCGCATGCTCGTACATTTAATGTACTGATGCCAGTTGGCCTGCATCTTATTATGATGCAGACATAGGTAACCAAGATCAGCATCCAGCGTATCGTTGATTCTAGTTGAGCTCCAGAGTTTGTTGTGGGCCTCCTTGCTTCCGAAGGACCCCTTTCTATTGCTTTCAGTATTAGATAGTTCATTAGGATGTCGTGGGTCGTGTCCCGACATCCATCTTAGTTGTTTATAGGCTTCATAGATAGACAATCAGATGTTAGTTCATTCGTCATTATCTTGTTATTGGCTTATGTTCAGATTTGAGGTTCCACTTTGGCTAAGTTAGATGTTGATTTCTGAAACATTTTGAGTTTAGTTTGAGAGTGTTGAGTTATCTTGTATTTGGAATCTCTTTCTTATGTTTAAGTCTTCCGCTGAGTAAGTAAGCCAGACCAAGGGTTCGCTTGGGGCCAAAAATGGTTCTCGATTGCCAGTCCCGCCTAGGGTGTAGGCTCGGGGAGTGACAATTTAATTTATTATCTTTTTCTAACTAGTTTAGATACGCAAAGATTATTAGTTTGCTAATTGAAGAATTTTAATGCTCTCGTTTTGGTAATTTTGATTTTCTCGGTTAATTTTATGAAAAATAAAGTAGAAAACTTGATACAAGTAAGAAAACCACGAAGATTAATTATTTATTATCAAGTTATCGATTTAAATCTATATATTCACCATGTTAAACACTAATTCAAATGTTTTTTTTTACCTTTCTTTTAAGAAAAATATTAGTTGTGTACTCTCTCTTAGTAACAATAAGATTTCTAACTGAGTAATGTCTGAAACCCTATTCTTTAACTTTATCAAACTTACCGTTTCTCCTACATGCTTGAAGGAAAGACAGATTTTTTTTGTAACTATCGAAAAGTTATTGAGGAAGCAACTGTCACAACCAAAAATATTTTTTGTTTATTATTTGGAAAAGTCATCTTTTTAACCTAATACTTTAATTTTCAAATAACTAAAAATGACTCTCATAATATCTATGTGGTTACCCTTATTTAGAAAATTAACTATTAAATAATAAACCTCTAAATAAGAATTAATATAATTTAATTATTTGTTATGTAAGATCAAAAGCCTATTTAGAATGAGTTCAAATTCTATTCATCTCATTAAATTGAGAAATAAAATCAATTTCTTACCATTTTCTACCCTATGGTAGTCTCATAAAATTTTTTAACTTTCCAATATATTGTGACATTCACATATTATTTTTTTTTATTAAACATTATGAAATTATTATAAACATAACATAGTGTGGATATTCATTCCATAATTTCATAGATACGCTTGCAATTGGATAAGAATGTAGTTGGATAATCTTATAATTGAATAAACTTACAGTTGGGTAAGCTTGCATAAACAGACAACTATCTATAAATTGGAAGCACATTCAGTTCATTTGTACATCAATTACTCTCTTTATTCATAAATTTCTCAAAATATCATTTACCAATGAATTCTCCAAAACTAGAGCTTATCAGGTGAGTTTCTATTCGATGTCCTTTTTATTTCTTCTTTTTTGTCTTTTTTTTTATAATCACCTTGACATGTTATGCTACTTTCAATTTTCAACGAGATATAGAAAGAAGGAAAAGCAGTGAATTTTAAAAGGAAAAGGATCTTCTTAGAATATGATTTGCAGAGTGAATTGATGGAGAGAACAACTAGCTCTACTAATATCAAAGAACATCATGAACTTCACAAAAAGTTTCTTGCAGACTGTGACCAATTGACGGCAGAGGTTAATTTAAATTTTACCAAGTATGAATTCATGAAATGTTCTAGTAAATTGATTATTAACTTTATCCAGCCTATTTCTTTTGCAGTGTCAAAAGTGATTAAACTTAGTCGAAATTTTGAAGACAATGGAAGTTTAAAAGTAGTCTTGGCAATGAAAATTTCTATGGAGATTGCATATTACAAGACTATTGATTTAGTAGCCAAGATACGAGAAACATCATAGTTTTGTCCGTGAAAATTCTAGTTGTACTACAATGCTCTTTATTGAATTTTTTTTTTTTACATAATTTTTATTCGTAGCTACATTAGTTATGTATTTAAAGTCAATCAAACAAAGAAAATTATCTCGTGTTCAGTAAATTTATCACTTACCTAAAAGACTAATAACGATTAAGATATTTTAATTATATATTTTACAATTAAATAAAATAAATTACGAATTAAAAATTAGTCAATCTCTGAAACCAATGGCAAATAATACGATTCTCACAAGAGAAACTACAATATAATGCGGAAATCGAATACAAGAAAGTAAAGGATAGAAGAAGAGACACAAGAAGAGGAACAATTGGCAACTAAAGGATGTATTAAATCCTAAAACCTCCAATTACAATCCCTAAACAAGCACCTAATAAAGATAAATAGATAGACACACAAAGAGGAAACAAAAAGCAACCAAAGGGTATATCAAACCCAATGACCTCAATCCGTTAATCCTACAATAGCACCTACCTCTTACGAAAACCTCAAGGGAATCGAGATCCCAAACAACCCTCGTTTCTAAATAATGTTCAACAAAAGCTTAACAAGCTTTCAACACTTACACAAGGAGTTAAATTTATCATTCATCAATATTCAAAATAGTCTAAGTCTAAAATGAAACCCTAAAGGCCTATTTATAGTTTTAGGCATTATTACATAGATGGGCACCAAAAGTGACCCGAAATGGGCCAATGGACGAGCACAGTCGGGCTCGCCAAATGGCTCGGCGATGCGCCCAATGGGTTCGGCGAGAACCCTGCTCCTTGCCTTCTCCCTTGAAGGCTTGCTGTAACTTTCGGCGGTCTTAGGGTCCGTTGGGCGATGCGCTGATGGGCCTCCTGTCCATTTGGCGACGGACCCTGCTCCTGATGCCTGTTTGGACATTAGGCGATCTAGTGGTCATCGCCCAAGCCATTGGGCGATGCGCCGATTGCTCTTTAGCTCGCCGATTGAGGAACTTCTAATTGTAGCTCCTTGGGACCTTGGGCGATGTTAGAACACTCGCCAAGGTAGCTTGGCGAGTCACCGAAATGGAGGTCAGCTCGCCGAATGGAGCGACATATTCGCTTGCTCCTCCTTGCTTCGTTAGGCTTCCCATGCTCCAAGCTATCATCCACACAGGGTGTTGCTCAGCTGGGAGCTCCTTCAAAGCGCATTTGTTACCAAGCAAGGCTTGGAACTACTTCCTTGGCACTATCTTAAGCTCAACAGTCTCCATCATTGTGAACACTCCATTAAAGCATTGAAGTTCGTGAATGGATAGCCTTGAGGTAATCTGTATTACATCATTCTCCCCTTCTTGAAAAGGATTCATCCTCAGAATCCATACCTTGCAATACCATAGGGGAAGCAAACAATAACAAGATCCTCATGGCATGAGGGTTAGAGTTAGCAATACCAAATTTATTGCCATGCCAAGGATGCACAAATTTAACACATAACCAAGTATCACAGAAATCAACAAAGGGTTTGTAACCCATCAAAGTAATAGATACTTGGCTACTTAAGAAACTTAGACAAAGGGGTAAAGCGTAGGAACCAATACACTTAAACAATTCAATATGTAAGCCCTCATTTCCACATCCAAATAAGCACAAGGCCTCCCTTATGTCAAGTAGCACATGAACACTCTCATACCAAAGTGCGAAGGCACAAGTAGTGTTGACCCAAACTAAGACCCCATCCAATGCATTAGATAACTTCAAGAGAGTAATTATTTCCAATTTATGAGCAGGTTCAAGTACATAAGTATTTCCCACCCAAATTGGTAAACATACCTCACTCAAGCACATTGGATCAAGTAATAACACCTAAGAAGAATCATGCAAACGACAGATGGTGTTACTACCATACTCTGGCACACTTAAAATTGACACCGGAATCAAATGGAAAAGGATTGCAAAGCATTGAGTCAGGGAGACCCATTTGCTCTATTTATACCACTACTAACATAAAATATGCTACTCACACAAGCATGAGTACCATCATATACAACTAGATAGAGTTGAGTCCTCGAATCCAAACCTTGTAAAACCATATAGATCACAAGCAAAGAGCTCATCCACTTAGCATGATGGATAGTACAAAGGTAAGCACGCAAAACATTTAACTGAAGAGTCTCAAACTCAAGGAACAACCAAACATCCTCTATTGTCAAGGTTATTAAGCCTA
Source organism: Solanum acaule (assembly GCA_036250505.1). NCBI lineage: Eukaryota > Viridiplantae > Streptophyta > Magnoliopsida > Solanales > Solanaceae > Solanum > Solanum acaule. Next base: position 18,655 of record JAJOOR010010542.1, on the reverse strand, counting down.
CAAATGGAGAACAAGGAAAATGGTTATTCTTCTCATCAACATGGTTATACCACCCAAAAGATGATACTCCCACCAGTTCAAATACCTTCATGCATTCATCGGGATCAAAAGGATAGAGGGTCCACAGAACAGGGTCATACCAATAAGTGTAGACCACAAGGATACCCTGATCCGCATGCAATGCACTTCTAAACCAACTAGGGATCTCATCATATGCAAAGAGATAGTAAATGAAGGTACAAACTTCATCCTCTCTCTGCAAATATCTCCTACCCCCATGAGATGCACATTCAACAAGATCATGCTCAAGGTAAGAAATAGAAAAGGGGTCTAGGTTGCTATCCTTCCCCACACACAATGTAGGCTCTTCAAGTGTATGGTAAAACCTCAAGAAGAGCTTTCCTGCATAGGGAAAGGAATTAACAATGTCAACCACCATTTGCCTGCCATTTCGACCAAACATTCCCACACAAATGCTACAATTCAACTCACTAATGGGGTCAAATGGAAAGGCAGGTCATGTACTAGGATAAAGTGCACATCCATTTATCAGGTTGGCACTCTTTCCTTCCAACAACATACTTTACTCAACAGCATGAGCATCATCATATGTAAACAAGTAATAAAGAAAGGTGTCTCGTAATTCAACTTCCTCTAGGGTGTTTTCATGTGTATGACTACCAATAGGCTCAAAAGCATTAGTCATACCATTAAGAAGTGAAACACACCAAGAAGTAGAAGTAATGGGAAAACAAACACCACCTTCCTCCTCATCACCTTCCTTCCCCACAAGAGTACTTTTATCTTCCAAGAAGAGATTTCCATCTTCGGGAGGAAAAGCTTCACACCATAGTGGGATACTATAACAAGTATAGCTATCAAGAGCTATGTTGTTTTCATGATTCACACCACTAGGTGCATCACTAGGAGTGATTTCATCATCTTCAAATGAGATATTGCACTTGGCGAGGGAATGATCAACCACTAGGGAAGAATTAAAACATTCAAGTTCACCCTCAAAAGGACACATATCAATTTTCAAAGCCTGTTCAAGTACATGATCTCTATGAGCAAAGCAAGCAATCTGATCCCCCACAATAGATATGCTCAAAGAGTCACTCCTAATCAATTGATCACATTATCGTTAGTACCACCAACTTGAGGTTCCTTAATCACATTACAAGGACCCTCAACCAGTGAACTACACTTACAAACAGGTTGATCAACACAATCATTACAAAATAATGAGCTAGCATTCAAAGCATAGGTGTCAACACTAGGTGGACACAAATTGATCTTACTAGAAGAATCAATTCGGTTATCAATAGGATCAACTAGTGTATCCACATTCTCAATAAGAACATTATCAACACATGGTAAACAATCAATAGGCTCACATAAAGACAAGCTAACATTCACACTTTGTTCATTTGCAATGGTAAAAGTGTTAAGATTAGCTATTGTACCTTGACGCCGCAAGAAAGATCTTCTTTACCTTGGATGTTGGAACATCCCATTAGTGCATCCATCACACCTTTAATTGTAGGCTCTTTGGCTGGAACTTGTGTTCCTCCATTTATCATGCTTGTACCTACATAAGAATCCTTACCAAGTGAAGAATGAACAAAATTGTTAGATTGAGATTGTGGCAACCCTCTCACTTTACTCCTCTCAACCTCTCTCTTTTCCACTCAAAGGTTGCCACATTGTTTTCCCTTACTCCTCTAAATCTTTTGTCTTTCAGTTTTCACCTTAGGAGGAGGAAATAGATGTGTTACCCAATGATCCACAACACACTTGTACCCGTTCTGCTCATTTGGGACCCTATGCTCATTGAACCAATCGGCCCCCAAACTTAGGTGACAAGAAGCCATGGGCATTATATCACACCAAACCTCTTCATAGTATTTTCCACGTGTGAAAGAGACTCTTACCCCTTTGGTAACCTTACATCCCTCCATGGTGTATGGATAGGTCCTTTGTAGTCGAGGTAGTCCCAAGTAGGCTACCACCTTTGGAGTGATGTAGTTCATATTGAACCCATCATCGAGGACAAGGTCAAGTCCCAAAGCCCCAGAAATGCCAACCTTTGTCCTAAGAACTGGTCTTCTCGGATCGACATTGAAAAGCTTTGCGTACCCTTTTGGCACATACTTGAACCTCATCAACCCTTTCAATCCTTCCTATGTTAATGGGTGGGTATTTCCTTAGAGTGTTCGGAGCCTTTCCTCTTGAGTCCACCAACCCAATGCAAGACCTTTCAAATGACCAAGGGAATACACGGTCGTTCTGAACCTCTCAAATCAAGGCGTTGGAAAATCTGCTCACATTGTCACTCCCAATCAAGATATGCCTCGGGATCACGTCTTCCTTTAAAGATAGGAAAATTAATCATTTTGGTACCGAGACCCTTGACACATCCCATATCATAGTCACATGGGTCTAAGGCAATTGAGGACATGTTGCCTTATAACTCTTTTGTACCTATAAAATGACAACTCACAAAAACAACAAACAACGTTAGCATTAGTAAATGAACTCACAACCGCTCGTGTTTACACACCTTGGATTGCCTCTCAAATTGGCGCAGCTAATGTTGAAGATTGTTTATACTCAGTTGATCACAAGGTCTCAATTTATACTCTTGGTCAGAATAGATTTTTATTTCAAAAAGAACGGACAACTCAATTAAAGCAAACGGACTTGAGTCAAGAATTAACTACGAAGTAAAACGAAAAAAGCACGAAAAGAAAAGCACTAACAAAGAAGTGAATTGAATAACCAATAGTCAACAAGTAGAGTAGTTACGGGTTGAAAATCAGCTTAGGATTCTTGACAACGAACTAGTATCAAAATAAAAGAAACTAGAATTAGGACATGAGATGAAAGGGGTCATAAGACGAGTTTCCCATCGCCAAATGGCCTATTTTCTTCGCCTAAGTTGAAGTTCAGCTCGCCAACTTGAAGATTGACTCGCCAAACTTGACAATCAGAAAAGGCAACTTGTTGATCTAGGTAGAAGTCCAGCGATGCGCCGAATGGATTCGGCGACCAGGGTTAGCTCGTCGAAATTTCCAATGTCTTCACCAAAATGAGGTCCAACTCGGCGACCTATCTGCCCAAAGGGTGAGGCGCCGAGTGGAATGGGCGATCCAAGTCGGGATTCGCCCAAATTCCTCAAGTTGCAATTGCAAGGCTCCAAAAAATTAACCTTGGTGGTCCCCTCCTCTTCCTTGGCCTTTTGCTTTACCCTTTTAGGTAAATTCCTTTTGGACAAACACCTTTACACTTTATCTTTCTTCCCTTTTGGATCAAACTCTTTCTCTTTTAAAGATTCCTTACTTGAAGGTTTGAATGTCCTTCAAGAACTTCAAGAACTCTATGAAGATCCAAAAATAAACCCCGAAGATTTTTAGCTCAGAATTTCACAAAATTCAAGATCCAAGCTCTCTTAGATATAGGGAACAAACCCCAATACTTTTTAGCACTTAATTCCTTGTCAAATCTTCTAGATTTCAAAACCCACTTGTCTTCTTCAAAGCTCATTCAACCAACAATGGTGGAAACTTCAATAGTGAACCAAACCCTTTCAAATCTCAGCCCTAGACTCGAAATAGGTTAGGGAACACTAATCTAACCTTGGAAACTCCAAAGACTACTCAGATCAACAAGACCTATTTCAGAATTTCTTCAAAAATGAGTTGAATACTTTTTTTTTGTTTTCGTAATAAACCCCAAGACTAGATTCATCGGAACGAAGCTAGAATTGGCTCTGATACCAAATTATATGATTCTCAAAAGAGAAACTACAATATAATGCGGAAATCGAATACAAGAAAGTAAAGGATAGAAGAAGAGACACAAGAAGAGGAACAATTGGAAACTAAAGGATGTATTAAATCCTAAAACCTCCAATTGCAATCCCTAAACAAGCACCAAATCAGGAAAATAGATAGACACACAAAGAGGAAACAAAAAGCAACCAAAGGGTATATCAAACCCAATGACCTCAATCCGTTAATCCTACAATAGCACCTACCTCTTACGAAAACCTCAAGGGAATCGAGATCCCAAGCAACTCTCGTTTCAAAACAATGTTCAACAAAAGCTTACTAAGCTTTCAACACTCACACAAGGAGTTAAAATTATCATTCATCAATATTCAAAATAGTCTAAGTCTAAAATGAAACCCTAAAGGCCTATTTATAGTTTTAGGCATTATTACATAGATGGGCACCAAAAGTGACCCAAAATGGGCCAATGGACGAGCACAGTCCGGCTCGCCATATGGCTCGGCGATGCGCCCAATGGGTTCGGGGAGAACCCTACTCCTTGCCTTCTCCCTTGAAGGTTTATTGTAACTTTCGGCGGTCTTGGGGTCCATTGGGCGATGCGCTGATGGGCTTTCTGTCCACTTGGCGATGGACCCTGCTCCTGATGCCTGTTTGGACATTAGGCGATTTGGTGGTCATCTCCCAAGCCATTGGGCGATGCGCCGATTGCTCTTTAGATCGTCGAGTGAGGAACTTCCAGTTATAGCTCCTTGGGACCTTGGGCAATGTTAGAACCCTCGCCAAGGTAGCTTGGCGAGTCTCCGAAATGGAGGTCAACTCACCGAATGGAGCAACATATTTGCTTGCTCCTCCTTGCTTTGTTAGGCTTCCCATGCTCCAAGGTATCATCCACACAGGGAGTTGCTCCGCTGGGAGCTCCTTCAAAGCACATTTGTTACCAAGCAAGGCTTGGAACTGCTTCCTTAGCACCATCTCAAGCTCCAAAGCCTCCATCCTTCTGAACACTCCATCAAAGCATTGAAGTTCGTGAATGGTTAGCCTTGAGGTAATCTATATTACATCAAATGGTGTCATAACTATTTCATAATTAATGTTCACGCATCTTTAAAAATCAAGTCACATATTAGTACTCGAACAAAGGAGGCGGGTTCATAAAAAATCATTTAATGGTAGTACATGCAAATTTAACTAATAAATTCAATAATATCTAACACACAATTTTAGGTAAATACAAATGAAAAGAAAATTAGCAGAATCTAATATTTTATTCACGCTGCAGATTTATCGGAACAAAATATTTTTCATTATTAGGATTGATATTTAGGTAATATTTTGAATGTGCCTCTTATTATTGATATAACATACAAAAGAAAAGTAAATCAAAAGCTCATCTTTGAAATATATATCTTTAACCTAATTGATGTTTCCACCGATTTGATACAACAAATCATCAGACCTCCTTCCGAAGAATTAAAAAAAAATAACGTCCTAAAAAAGATAGTTGAAAATTTATCCACAGGGAGACTTAAATATTAGGATGATTTAAAGTGATTCCTTAATTTTATTCATGAGTAGTTTTAGGCCTATATGTTTTAGAAAAGATAGAAACTTAATTCTCGGTCAAATATTTAACGACTCCTAATTATTAGATTATGAAATTGTAAGAAAAAAAATGAAAAGACTTGGAAAGTCTAATCAAAATCTCGTACACTTCCAGACTAAAATCTCCTAACTATTCATTATGCCTATCTTTCAATTATTTTTTCTAACCCCCGCCCCTCCATTTACTATCTTTTGATTCTTTTTTTCCCTTTCTAGATTTATTTTGGGCTCAAACCCTGATAATCAGTAGTTATTCATGGACGAAATTTCATTTAAATTCAAAAGGAATGATATTTATTATATGTTCGCTCATTTAAAATTGATTATGTTCAATAATTATTTCTTTTTTCTCTTATTTCAGTTTTTTCCGACTCATTAATTCATATAATAATGGAAGTATTGGATCTCATTATTGTCAAGAGATGTAAACAAATCTCAGTCGTCATTATCTTGTTATTGGCTTATGTTCAGATTTGAGGTTCCACTTTGGCTAAGTTAGATGTTGATTTCTGAAACATTTTGAGTTTAGTTTGAGACTGTTGAGTTATCTTGTATTTGGAATCTCTTTCTTATGTTTAAGTCTTCCGCTGAGTAAGTAAGCCAGACCAAGGGTTCGCTTGGGGCTAAAAATGGTTCTCGATTGCCAGTCCCGCCTAGGGTGTAGGCTCAGGGCGTGACAATTTAATTTATTATCTTTTTCTAACTAGTTTAGATACGCAAAGATTATTTGTTTGCTAATTGAAGAATTTTAATGCTCTTGTTTTGGTAATTTGGATTTTCTCAGTTAATTTTATGAAAATAAAGCAGAAAGCTTGATACAAGTAAGAAAACCACGAAGACTAATTATTTATTACCAAGTTATTGATTTAAATCTATACATGCATCATGTTCAACATTAATTCAACTGTTTTTTTACCTCTCTTTTAAGAAATATTTTATGTCACGACCCGAGCCTACATCCTGGACGTGGCCGGCACTCGAGAACCATTGTTGGTCCTAAAGCGAACCCTCATCCTGACTGACTATAAGCGGAAGACTAATTCAAGCATACAAAGCTTAAAACTGAATAAAAATTCATGAAACTAAAATACAAAGCTTTAACTCAAATAAAAAACTCTGAATAAAATAATATATTCAACTTGCCATAAAATAGGCAACTTAAGTCTTTAAAATATTTAACAAAATAAATGAACAGACTTTTGAAACTCTACTGTCTATCTATGAAGCCTCTAAATGAAAAAGATGGAAGTCGGGACAAGACCCACGACATCCTAACAACTGATATAACTGAAAGTAAAAGTGGAACCCTCCGGAAGCAAGGAGGCTCACCATAGCTAACTCGAACTCCCTGTGGTATCAATGAAACTCTTGTTGATGATCCTGAATACCTATATCTGCATCATGAAACGATGCAGGCCAAATGGCTCAGTATGTGGAATGTATGAGCATGTACGGGGAATTCTAAAGCATAAACATAAGATTGAACTTAATAAAAAGGAAATATACTTACCTATTTTCGAACTTACTCAACTCAAGGAATACTTAAGGTTACTCAAAACTATTCAAACTTACTGAAGGATAAGATATTCAACTCAGTAATAAGATTCTCAACTCAGTGAAACTCAACAATAAGGTACTCGACGCAATGAAGAACAGATTAACTAAAGATACTTCACTCGAAATACTAAACTCATGATACTCAAGGATAAAGCAGTACTAAAAGATGCAATATATATGGAAAGCTATAAAATTGTAGATAGCAACTCAATGTATTGAAAAATACAATAATACTCAGTGTGTATATCAAAATACAATATAATTTTGTGGGAGTTTCTCTACAACAACCCAACCCATTAGGCCGTGCGGGCACCTACATTACTACCACCTAAGTAGGAGAACCCTCATATCCTAATAGTCAAAACGTGTGGAAAATTAATGAAAATGAGAACTAAATGAAATAACAAGGTTTCATAAAAAAGAACTTTTAAACAATTTCGGGTTAAGAGTTGTAAAGTAACTAACACCCCAAAGATCTAGTCTAAACAGGTACAAGAACTACTAAGAGTACAACTAGACATACTAAATAAAAGACACAGCTCCCACCATGCGAAAGGAACGATAGAAGCTGCTGGAGAATTTCTTCGTCTTCACTTAATGAAACGTCACCAATCCTGCATCCAGACTATGCCAAAAAGGCATAGCAAGAGTAGTATCAGTACAAACCACACGTATTGGTAGATATCATTGGTTAACCTGATGCCCACCGCATAAAATAAGAAATCAACTAGCAAGAACATACAATAAACTACTCGTTTCTCCACCTTCACCCTCTCTTGAATACCTCAGAATTAAACTAGCACCTTTACTACTAACCATCTTCTTAGTCCACTTATTTACCTAGTTCTTGATCATAGTCTAACCATTCTAACGCATAAAAAAACCCACAATATAACTACAAGCATTCCGACTAACCACCCACGGGATACCCTTACTTTCTCTTTTACATTACCCAAGCCTTGGCACATGGTACGTTATTTCACGCTTTCTAACTACTAACTTATGAACCCTTTTTTCCAAGGTGAAATTCACCTAAGTATTCACACCACGTACACTACCTCAACTTCTCACCCTTGCCATACACGAATAACACTTTACTCTTAATTAATACGACCCTTGGAACCTTAGCCTTCCCGATTCATTCACAATGAGATGCGCAACGAGTTAAATCCACATAATAGAACAACATATAGAGATTATCACAATCATTTACCCTTCAAGAGCAATGCAATGTCAATACCATCAAGAACTACGAACAACTTCACAATTTCACATATATACAATTATGTCAACTTATTGGTCCTCTCATGGGACCCAAACCCAAACTATTAACATATCGGAACGTGGTACCCGATCCAATGATTATGTGTCACGACCCAATTTCTCAAGTCATGATGGCACCTACTATACCCTACCAGTAGGTAAGCCAACCCGTAACCCAGAACATCAAGCAATGAGCGAAAGGGCAGAAACTAGCGAAAACAATAATCTAAACAAGGACAACAAGGCGGAAACAAACCAAAATAAATTACAGAATCCCTCCCAGAACCTAGAAGTCACTAGTACAGAGTTATCTAATAAAGAGTACAAGTCCCAAAAGTGGGCCACAACAAAGCGTGTCTCAAAGGCAATAAGACTAGCTAAAACAAAAGAAGGAGACAGAACAAACCCAAAACGCCAAGTGCTCGCCCTCGTATCCGAGTCACAGCTGCAAAAGAAGGCTAGAACTAATCACCGCTAGTAATTGGTACGGGACCTGTAACACAAAATAGATGCAGAGCTTAGCATGAGTACCAATAGGTACTCAGTAGGCATCAAAGGCCGACTGAGCAAAAAGGGTAAACACACTAAGAAAGGATAGAATCTAGACACAGAAATGTCAAAGCGGATAAGAAAAGAAAGCACACAAGCATACCAGAAATAAACTAAGTACAGCTAAACTAAACCAAACTGGACCCCCATAAGCCCAGAAGGTACACTCGTGCGCGGGTTTAAATAAAACCTGAACGGACCCCCATAAGCCAGACAGGTACACAAAAAAGTTAAGTCTACTAAGAAAGAAGAAAACCAGGCACCCAGCCCAAAGTAACCAAGATAACCCATCAGACTCTACCCAGCCAGCAATGCACTCCCAGCCCAGCTAGAAAGAGTGACCCCAGGGGACACCCTACCAAACAATCCACTCCCAGCCCAGCTAGAAAGAGGGACCCGAGGGTGAGGTTGATATCGCGAGTCATCCTACCATGCAGTCAGCTCCCAACCCAGCTAGAAAGAGCAACCTGGGGACACCGAGCCAGTAGCACTCTCCCAGCCTAGCTAGAAAGAGATGCCTGGAGGCGATCGCCGACATCACCGAGTCTACCCAGCCAGGGATACGCTCCTAGTCCAACTAGAAAGAACGATCACGGGGGTGATGGTATCTCTAATAGGATCCAATCCTACAACAGCCATCATGGAATGTCGTCCACTCCAAGAAATCACAGAAAAGGCTCCAAGCCTATACTATCTCAAACCCACGCCTCAAGTGATGCACTGAACTTTCGAGAACGCGTCAAAACCGCAAGATTAGAGGGAGAAGATACAGAGGTGCAGCAAGCAACGATAACGCCTAATCTAAGGCTCAAACTATCAAACTCAAGTCTGCTACTCCAGTCTATAAGGAGCTAAGTCATCCGAACTACGTTGGCAGAAAGTCAAGGCTATCCAGCCCACACGGGTCATAAGTCTAAGGCAATGCTAGCCTAACCTACACTAAGGACATCATACTTACGGTTAAGGATGAACAAACATATACCACATAGCAGACAAGCATACAATAGCATTTAGCACATAAGCATGCAACTCTTCTAAACTGGTTAACATGATACTACACTCGAAATATGGCCAATCGATCCTAACAGGAGGTATCTAATCAAAGTAAAGTAGGAAACTGGTACCCAACCCTAATTCACTCCAATCGACATGTTTTTACACAATTAAGCTCAATCTAATAGAAAGGAAGTCGTAGCCTACCTTAAGGCCGACTGCGTGCTCCAAATCACTTTACCGGAGCTTTTCCTTCCCGAACGACCTTTGAACGTTGTCACTTTATCAAATATATGATCACAACATTAGTATGGTCATTTAGACACCAAAATCACAACAAACGTAGACATGTCAATTTTTGAGTCAAAAGGGGAATCGTGGGACCCGCACCGAACTGTTCGAATTTGACTCTGTCAAGAGACCCTAAATAGTACCCAAACTTGTGTTCCAAAATGGAACACAATTTGAGGCTCAAAACGCAGCAAAACCAACAAGCAAGAAAATCACACTTTAATCAACTTAAAAGAAAATATGAAGCAGTCTAAATTCAAAATCTACAAGGATCTAAAGGTCTCCAGCACTCCTTGAACACTCTACAACAAAGCCACGACAATTCCTAGCATGTGGGACTTCGAATCAGCCAAAATTAAGCTTAAATGAGTGAGATATGACCAAAACAAGAATTCCGAAAGCAAAAGCTCGAAAAAGGATACAGTAGTCAGGTTTATTGCGAAATTTACCTCGAACTACGCACACCCAAAAACTACTGAACACTCTACAGCGAAGCGACCGAAAATACAAAGCTCCCGCACTTCGAATCACCTAATTTGGTTGAGAGATGAGAGAGATATGAGGTTTTTAAGGTTTGGAAAAGGGTTGCTGAAATTTTCTGCATTTATAGCAGATTTTTTTGCATTTTTCCCCAAAACTTAAAAACTTCGACAGGGTGCTCCGAACTCGTTCGGAACCCCATGCACGCAAAAGAAATACGCAACCATACCAAATTTGATATTCCAAACTCAATGGCATAGTCAAAATTTTCATACGAGGTCATCTTGACAAAAAGTGGGTCCCACACCCAAATGTCATTTTAAGTGAAAAACCATAAAAGGGCTCGGAAAAATATCGAAAACCTCGGGACACAAAAGAAGGGTCAATATACACCAAACTCGACATTTCGGAGCTAACTGCGCTGATGGATTCTCATCCTACTGCATTTACTCAGAATGTTGACTAAACTCAAACTTAGGCTTAAACTTAAAGTTAAAACGCCTAATCGCATCGACTCACACTGAAAACCTCAGGAGTCATGCCGACCATGTTACTAGCCTAAAATGAACCCTCCGGAGAAGATGGAATCATCAGAATTGGATTCTGATGTCATCTTCTTGAACTTTTGATCGAAAATGATCGTTCAACGTTCATAAGTTCCAAAAACACTATAACTCACACAATAACCAAACGAATGACCAAGTGACCGAACTGTCAGTCCCAGCAAGTCATAAATGACTTGGGGTCGCTACAGGAATGCTCTAAACGACACACAGAAGGCAAACCACAGAAATGACCAGGAGGGTCATTACATTATGCCAGAACGTGGCAACCGATCCCATAATTATGCCGAAACATGGCAATCGATCCAAGTTAGTATGTCAGAACGCAACACTCGATCCATTCAACAACCACAATCACAATCATAATATATATTATCACAATCATACAATAAGAGGTGATTCATAGCACGTAGTTCTTCATTCTTACTTAATACATTAGGTGTGATCAACCGGCTTCATTCACATACATGCACATTTTATAATGAAGCAGGAACAAACATACATCACATAGTATGGATCACGACCATCACATACCAGTATACATCAACATATATCACATAATACTAACTCGGCCATACCCAGTCCTAGTTTATCTTTTAAGGCTTCTTCCTATAATTTGATCATCTTACGTTCCGTGCATGAAGGCCTACGCATTATTCCTACCATTGATTATCATTATACTACGTAGTGGGTACAGATTTATGAGTACTCGATTAATAAAACCTAGCCTACCTGGGCGCCAAGCAGCTGCACGGAGTTATAGCTCCCATTCTGGTTTTCCGGATGACACGCTGGTGAGTTTTTTCAAGAATCCATAAGGTTTTGATCTCCTTCTCCTTCCTTCCCAAGCTTAGATCAGCTTTTTGGATGGTTTCTGGGTGATTTACGTCTAATCTAGGTATTTTAGGAAGAAGGAGAAAAATTAGATTTTGCGTTATTTACATTCTGCCTCGCCTATCCCGCCTTGGCACAAACTTACCCCGTCGTGGCACCGCCGCCCTAGCGGCATCTAACCCGCCTTGGCGGGACAGTGGCCCAGTATTTCTCAAAGTTCCATTTTTCCTAATTAACAACGGTTCAGGTCGTTACAATAGATACCAATTTACCCCTCGTTCGTCCCCGAACGACTAGTGCACGGGACATCGCACACCCCATTTTTGGAGTACTTCTAACTATAGAATTGGTTCATTACGAGAACCACGACGGATGGTGACTCCTCCAATCAACACACATACGATGCTTTACTTAAGGACCGGTTAGGAAATCTAAGTCAACACACGAAGAAACGAATGCGTCCACCTACACAGCTTGAGCCGCCAGGGCGGCAGCCCTTCCGCTGAAGCAGGGCCGCTGTGGCGAGGAATCTCCCGCTGAGGCGGGAGATCAAAAACAGTAAAGGAGGGGGGAATAGGGAAAGCTTTCCTCATTTCTCCTTTTTTCCCTCAAACTCTCCTAAATTCCTCTCGATCACTCTCCTCCAAACATCAAAACTCAGGTAATAATCTTGTTCCTTACGCACTTTACTTCTATACTTGATTAACAACGATTGCATGATGACTAAATGATCGAATTTAAATAGTTTTTGGGTAGTTATTCAAAAATGACTAGGTTGCTAGTTTGATATAAAAGCATAGCATGTGCAATTCCCTTACGTCCCCAATGTCTCCACAACGTCCTGGGCATAAGGATTTCATAAAAATATGATCGAATTGGTACCAAAATAGGTGGGGGAAGTTGAAACCTCTTCTTGACATAAACTCAAATTTAGGCACTGTCTAGGGGTTTATTTGCTAATGTGATTGCATATTTAGGTTCTAGGGTAGTTAATACACTCTGATCTACTGGAATTCTATCAAAAACGAGGAATTTGGGACAAAAATGTGGCATTATCGCGCCTGGTGTTTATCCTAGATGAAGGTCGCTCTGGTGACCTTCATCCCACTGTGGTGGCCTCCATAATCCCGCCCTAGCAGGATTTGGGCCGCTATGGCGGGATATGCCAGACCATTGGCCTGCATCTGTTAACTCAGAAATTTCTCTCTTCTCATTTTAGCCTTAAACTGTCTATTACTATCATGTTCTAACTTATATTTAACTTCTTGTAGGCTCTTTAAATAGAAGGTCTAAATGAGGAAACTTTACCTTTCATTTGGTTCCCCGATGCCACGAGTCGAGAAAGGCATCACAATAATAGAAATACAGGATTCTGCTGCGAGAGAAGTTTCATTTTATGCTCGCTTGATGGAGTTTGGATGGACTCCACTGACTGAGGTCCCCCAGATGCACGTTCCACTTGGATGAGGGAGTTCTACGCCATCATGCCTACTGTGCGATGGGACAATCCTCACCCCGTTATCCATATCTGGGGAGTTGACATTCCCCTTAATGCCACAGCCATCAACGAGGTGCTAGAGGTGCCCGAGGTCTCAAATGCGGAGTACGAGGCCAAGCTGAGTGAGATGGATTTGGGTTGGTTAAGGGACACCCTGATCGAGCCTGCACGTCGGGACCAGGTCTACTGGGCCACTGCCGAGGGGATTACTAGCACGGACTGGTCACTGGATGCTAAGAGGTGGCTACACTTGGTTACTAGTAGGATTCGCCTATCGGGCAACCGTGGTGGTGGCGTGCGCCATATAGGGTATAAAGCTAAATGTTGGGGAGCAGATCATTTCAGAGTGAAAGATGTTCTACCACGGCAACAAAAAGGCATTCTTCCTACCGGGATTCACCATCGCGCTGTGCAAACGGGCGGGGGTGCCACTTCTTGACGCCGATGAAGTACTTCCAATGGATCCCCCCCCCCCTTCACCCTCTTTTGGTTAGGTCAGGTTCTATTTCCAAGAGCAAGAGGAGGAGAACGGGCAAGGCTAGGAGCAGTAAGGCGGTCGTGGATTTGGAAAACGAGGCCCCACTCTCAAGTGCACGGGTCGAGAAGGATCTGGTGGCCATCCAGAGGACGTTGGGGAGTGCCTTTATTGACTTCACTCTGGGTCCACCCAGCACTGCCCTAGAGGTCGTGATGCTCCGTCGCGAGCTATGCCAGGAGAGGAGAAAGGGTCTGGAGAGAGATCGTCTGATGGCACGGATATGGAAGGCTGTGAGGACCATATTCACTTGAGTTGCCCCTGATCAAGAACTTCCCCAGATCGAGAAAGGAGATTTCCAGCACTTTACTTTTATGGACGAGGCAGCGACCGGCCTGGTACCTCCGGAGGATCTAAACTCAGATGTTGACACCTCCCAGTCCGAGGGTTCTTGATTTTGTTTTCTCCCTTCTTGGGCTTGTAATTTAGAACAAGACTTCATTTTACCTTTTGATCTTTCCTTATGTTTTGTAAGCACGTGGATGCTTCTTCTTTTTTTGTTGTCTGACATAGCCGATATTAATTGCTAGGGTTTATGACTTAGTGTTTTGTTGCTGAGCACTGATTGAATTGCAGGGATTGGTTCGGGTACGATTCGGGGTCCATAATTGTGACTATGGAAAATAGGGGAGACAGGCTGAGATTCTATCTCGCCCTCCCCCGCTCTGGCGGGAGAAATCTCGCACTGGCGGCCTCGCATTGGCGAGAAAAACCCTGCCCCAGCAGCTATAACGGAAATAGAACCCTTGTCAACAATTTTCTGGGATTCTTTTCTTTTCTAAATTCCCCAACTGTTTCCAGCTATAACACATGCATTATTAGAGTAATTCCCTTAGCTAGATAGTCGATGTCTCCCCCTCGAGTTAACCCAACAATACACACTCCCAGAATCCCTTCACGATACTTCAGTACTACAACACACTCGTTCCTAGGATACACCAGACATTCACACGATTATAAGTTGGTCGCAATGCACGTCCAGATTTTGTCTTACGAATTACTCAGATTATCTAGACCCTCGCACCAAACTTAGTTATGACTTCTTCCCTCAACGGGTTTCACGATACTCAAGTAGTTACCACTTGCATAATTTTAATAATTCAGCCAACATATTACACATATCGAATTCAGACACGCAACACCATACACATAATTATACCACAACACACCCACAAAAATACTTTTCTCGTCATCTGTTAATTCAGACACCAAAAGCAGACCTTTACATTCACAGCTATTTCAAACGACAAGAAACGCGCTTTCACAGTTACAAACTACACATCATAACAATTTCACCTTATTAGTTAGTTTGTTCCATAGATGACCATTACTGATCATCCATGCCTTTTACAGCCCCTAAGACTAGATACCAATTGGAGTTCCAATTAACTTTACTTGTGTCATTTCAGTCGTAACCACGACGTCTAGTTCACTTCATTGAGATACCAATTGGAATAAGGAGATACCAATTAGGCTCAACTCATACCACAAGCGACACTCGCACGAAAGGAGAGAAAAGATGAGACAACTTCCTAGAATGCTTCATAGCATCTTGAAGATTAGATGTGGACGTCAACACATCAATCTATAAGAGTCCATTCCACATTTTTCTCTTCTATTGGGAGACCGGTAACCTGGGCTGTGATACCAATTTGTCACGACGTAGCCCATCGGGCCGTGCGGGCACCTACATACTACCACCTAAGTAGGAGAACCCTAATATCCCAATAGTCAAAACGTGCAGAAAATTAACAAAAATGGGAACTGTAACGACTTGTTCCCATCGTTATAGAAAGGCCAACGGGGAAAAAATTTGGGCCAAAAAACTTTTTCGTAGTAACTTGAGATTTCCTAGCCTAGTCCAGATTTGGACGAAATCGGGGTCAATGAGGTCTAGGGAAATCTGGTAACAAATGAGGGATCTATTAATGAATTTGATTACATGAGTGATAGTTAAGTCGTTAAGGATCCCATACGACTTTACGGAATTGAATTTGGGCGAGTAGAACCCCCAAAACTTATCTTAGCGTGAATTGGTATTTTCTAAGTGTCATGGGATAAGGGTGTGCTGTGAAAATGGGTGTTTGGAATTCTTAATTTGCTCACTGGTTCCATGCAAGCAGCTATGGTGGGATTATTCCCGCCAGGGCGAGGCCGCTGTAGCGGGGTGAGGCCGCCGTGGCGGGGAAGACGTGACTTAAAGTCGGAAATAAACCCCAAAAATGTTTTATTCTACACTTTTCAACTTTGAGAGCTAGGGGACGACCCCAGGCAAGTTCTTGACCCTTTTTCACCATTCTTGAGGATAAAGGTAAGGTTTTCACTCCCCGAATTCGTATTTTGATTCGTAGAATGTAGTTTCTTGGGTAATTATCATTTGGGAAAGGTTTTGATTTGAAGTTAATGGTGGAAAAATCCCTAATTTAGGTATTGGGATCTTGGGCTGGCCTAGGGTTGATAATGTTGATTGTAATACGGGTAATTAGGCCTCTTTTATTGATCCTCGTGTTAATTGTATGTTTTTAGACCACGAACAAGCGAAAAGAATCCAGAAAGGGAAGATTCAAGTGCCTTAGGGGGTTCAAGATTAGAGTTGAGGTAGGTGATCGTTGTGATTTCATGTTGGTGTGATATATGTTTGTAATTGCTTCATTATAATGCATGCACGTAAGCGAATGTTACATTATTCACCCTAATTGTAAATGAGGATAATTGAATAATTGTATGCCATGAATAACATCTTGTTGTATGATTGTGAGAATATACATTGTGATTGTGATTGTGGTTTGTTGAATGGGCGGGTGTCATGATCCGACACACTAACTGGGATAGGTTACCACGTTCCAGGATAAATATAGGATCGGTTGCCACGTTCCAGCATAAACATGGGATCGGCTGCCACGTTCCTGCACACTAACTTGGATCGGATACCACGAACCGGTATGCTAACAGTTTGGGTTTGGGTTCCATGAGAGGACCATTGAATTGGGTTCCGTGAGAGGACCATTGAATTGTGTTGTGTATCTACTGAAAAGATGACTAATATTGTATATGTTCAGTATATGCCTATTTTATAATGTTGTGGTTACTTGCATGTGTCTCACTTATTGGGATAGCCGTGTGATCCTATCAGTACACTGTGGTTGTGTACTGATACTACACTTGCTCTTTCTTTGTTGAGTACAGGGCATCTTCAGGTGGCTATTGATAAACTTCAGCTAGGTGACTAATAAGCGTGACCGGATTCAAGGGTGAGCCAGTTCTTTCAGGCTTCCATGGATCTTTCTTATTTAAGTCCACTCTTTTTAGATTCAGACTATTTCTTAAAGGTGTTGTTTAGTTTCGGGGTTGTACCTCTTGTTCTTAGACTTGTCATTAGTAGAGTTTTGGTACAATGACTTTTAGGTTCTAGGGGTTGAATTTCCGCATTAGTTTGGTTACTTAATTGTTTAAGCCCTTGGAGTTTATGGGGACTCCATTTTTATTGTCATTTAAAAATGCTTTCGTATCTTTAAATGCATAGTTTTTTATTAAGTTGTCTAGCTTGGGTTGTAGTAATAGTTCTCCCACATGAGGGTTAGTGTGACTGTCAATTACGATGGTCTGGGTCGTGACAAAGTTGGTATCAAAGCCCTAGGTTCGTTGATCTCATAGTACCAAAACGAGTATACTAGAGTCTTGCGAAACAGTACTGTAACACCCCAGATTCGAGAAAGGAAAATTTTCAGATTTTCAGAAGTTGCAGGTGCCGCCGACAGAAGCCAACTACGGACCGTCAGTCAGCTCCGTTGATGGGCCAGCCAACTTTTAGTTTCTTACTTCAGTGTTCAGTCGCGAACGACGATCGACCAGTACGGACTGTCAGTCAGCTCCGTCAGTGACTCCGACACCAGTTAATTCAGGGGTCTTTTGGTCTTTTCCTATTTTGTTTAACCCCTAAGCTACGTCGTTTAGACCCTAAATTATGAGGTTTTAGTCAGTTTAAGCCTAGAAACATAACTAGAACTTATATAAGTCAAATCATTAGCCAATACTTAGAAAATTAGAAGCGTAAGAAGAGAAAGAGGCGATCAACCCTAGTTCAAGAACGCAACAAGTTTCCTCTAGTTCCAGCCCTGAAATCGAAGGATTTCAGCGTGGAATTAGTCACCAGGTATGTGGGATTTCACTAGTGGGTTCCTTTCACCCATTAGGTCCCTAGTTTTTAGTTAGTTTCTTGATTCCATGATTATGAATAGACCTAGGGTTTCTAGAATTTCAACAGATCATCATGAATTAGTTATATAAATGTTCCAAATCAGAATAGTATGTTAATATTCAGTTTGTTGCATGAATTCCAGAACCCTAGCTATGTATTTCTTCAGTTCTTGAATTACACATGCTAGGTCAAATATTTCAGTTATTCAGATATACATTCTCTAGTTTTGAACGCCACATTATCAGTATATTTCAGCATAAACCCTATGTTGAGTTATAAATCTTGAGAAGTTTCTTTTAAGATAACACTTGAGTTTTAAACTTAGTTTTTGAGAAAGTTAAGATGAGTTTTGAGAAAGAGCTTCTAAAACATGATTAGTATGACAATTGAGTAGGTCATCAATGTATGAACAGTATGGTATCTAGATATACCATCAATGTTTATGCAGTATGACTTCCCAAGTCATCAATGATCATAGTATAATATGATTTTGAATTG
>JAJOOR010010540.1:0-28781 GCA_036250505.1 Solanum acaule | reverse complement strand
AAATCGTCTTATTTTGCAGGATTGAACGAGAGATGATTGTGCTAAAGAGATTGCAACATACTTTGTAAATTATATTTAGATTTTAGCTAAAAGTAGAGTCAATATTTTTAATACTAGGTTTTGGATTGATCTATAAATTTTAAATTTAATTAATTAGCACAAGTATTAATTCAACAAACACCATATATTCTTTTAGTTTTCATTATACCAGAAGAAGGGGAAGTTGTTAGAATAATGTTTAGTGTTTTTGAAGAACGTATCATCATTGCACATATATGGGGGAAATTTTGTTAGCTTTAATTGTATATATAATATTAAAATATTATATATGATTATACATATACTTTTGTTACTCAATAATAATTTGTATTAGTTATTTCTAAATTTTAAAATATTTGCGCAACGCGCGAATACGTATACTAGTATATATAATAGAAGTAGGTAATATTCATAACCAAATGGAGATACAATAATACAGCCTTTTATTCAGAAATTGTTAAGTATTTGTTTTTGTCCCACCAACCAAACGACTTATATGTACAAAACATTTTAACCCAAAAAAAAATAAAATTAAATGGGCCTAAAGAGGCCTTTTACGTGAATCAGCCAACCGTCTCTCGTGATTGAGATTATTACGGTCCAAACAGACAATGTGCTTAAAAGCCCATTTCTTCGTTTTTGTCTTTCACTCTTTTGCAATGTAAGGGGTCGTTTCGTTTGAATACAAGTTATGCTAGAATTAGTTATACTGGAATAGTTATTCTGACATTATTTTTTATTAATTGTTTGGTTTGTTGTACTAAAAATAATAACCATTGCATACTTCCTAAAAATGAGTGGTTTGATTACAAAATTACCTCTTATTTAACTTTTTGTATATATTTTTTCGTAGAGTTTTAGTTAAAACTCTATTTAACCACCCAATTCATCCAAGATAGAAAAACAACCAAAACTACAACTAAAACAATAGCTAAAATGGGAGTAAAATTTCAATAAATATTCACTAAAACATTTGTCAAAACTAAAACAAAAGCTTTGCATCAAAGCAATAGAAAAAGCTAGTTCATCTGGCAAAGGAACAATAGGCCTGGAATAACATAAACTTGCATCTTCATACTAACCCAGAAACTTGACCAAAATTGCAGCAATCCCTACAACAAACCAACCAAAACTACAACTAAAACAACAGCTAAAGCGGGAGTAAGTTTGAAGGGTAGTTTTGTCATTTAATAAGTTTATCCCATCACAAATTGTGATGGGATTGTTATACCACCCCTTGGGAGGGATAACTTATCCCGACACTATTTATTAATCCTGTAATAAGTTATCCCAAACTTCCCAACCAAACACCAAATTAAGTGCCACTAAATATTTATCCCAAAACTATTTATGTTTACCCTTCACACCAAGCAACCCCTAAGTTCTTCTATTATTTATAGACTAGAGTTGTTCAACATGAAAAATATATATAACAATTAACAAAAACTAATACTACAAGAACTTCAAACACCCATAATTTCGTGTGTAGTGAGTTCAATCTTAAAGTTTAAATTTTGGATCTGCCTCCATTTACAATATAGTTCATATCACACAAATCAACTTATTTTCCACAACACTATTTGCAGCAGAGATGTTCTAAAGAAGAGAAATAATTGATTCGTATTAGTCTCTTTATTTGTCATTTTCTATTGTGATAACAGAAAAGGCAACCCCATGTTTGATCTTCTCGAGTTTCAAAAATTTTCTGTTCCCCCAAAACTCCTTGTCTCCATTGTTAAAGCAGCTATAGTCCAATCTTTATAAGGTTACTATTAGTAAAGCTGAAGTTGCAACAAACACAAGGATAAGCCAAGATCCAACACTATACTAAGACATTTAAATATGGATACATAATCATATATATACTCCAACACTATGATAGATAAATATCCACGAGTTTAAATTCACAATGTAATAAAATTTTAAATTTATAATAGCAGCCAGTAAATCATACTAAAATGGGAAAATTTATGCAGAAAAAATAATAATATATCCATGCGGAGTGCGGCGGATCGGATTTATGCGGATCAGTGAATGGGGTGGATTGAATTTTTTTAAAAAACTATTATGCTGGGTGAGGCGGAGCCGGTTGACATTTCTATAGGTTAAACTTAAACCGCCCTAAAACTGCCCGATATCGCTTCATTGCCTTGAAATTTTTTTTATGCAATGTTTAGTTTGGTGTACTAAAAATATTATGCATTGCATAATTTTTTAGAAAAAATATTTGTTTACAAAAATATCCTCCACAAATATAGTGGGAAGGATGTATAAAAAGTTTTTGAGGGCAATTATGTCATTAATAATGCTAATGCATGTATTAGAACCCATTGCATTACTAATGCATAGAAATCCATGCATGCTATTAGTAATACACTCTCTAATACACAATAGAGTGTATTACTACTAATACAAGCATTAGTTATATATAGGTTAGCAAAGTGTACCAAACAATGTACTAATAATATACCAACGTGATGAATTGCTTATCAGCTGGCACCATAATCTTCTCTCTGATAAATCCATGCAAAATAGAGTTTTTAGAATAAATTAATTAATTTTATGTACACTAAACATGATTGTTCACCTAATGATAATTAATGTCTAATTGCACATATAAAATGAAAAATATCAAGGCCGTCGGATTACCTATTGTAACAATTTTAAGTTTACGCATTTTGAATTTTAGAAAAAACAACTTACGAGTTTTGGATAGATAGTTCATACATATCACACCGTCAAATCAAACATCTCTAGATTAATGCAACATTGTTCAAATGCTAAGTTATCTACTGCTGATTAACTAATTCATTAGTTAGTTACCTCGATGATTAATGTGCTGGAAATATTCTGTTAGTGGGTTAGGATATATTGTAATTTCATGTCTATAACTATATATATAAAAGCTGATGCTGATAGTCATATTACGCCACTTCACCGTTTAAATTCGGCACCGGAATAGGGGAGAAGAATCTAGAGTTATGGAGAGGCTTAAGGAGAACTCTAGAAACCCCTAGATATTTTCAAGAAGACTTTAGAATTTCCTAGAAATTGTAGATAATTTTAGAATGTGTACTAAAGTGTAAATATTGTAAGGACTTGTAAAGTAATTATTATTTATACTTAGACCCTTATGGAGTAGTATAAATAGAGGGTCTCTCATTTCCAAAATCATCAACCAAGTTGTAAAGCATTCTCCAAACAAATACAAATCCAACCTTCCAAGTCTTTTTAAGTCTTTCTTTACACTCTCTTAGCGATGTAAGGTATCGAGTGCCGCACGGAGCTTCAGTGAGACTCTAAATCCGTGAAAGTAAGCTTCACTCATGTAACACAATTCATTTTCCAGATCGAT
Source organism: Solanum acaule (assembly GCA_036250505.1). Lineage (NCBI taxonomy): Eukaryota > Viridiplantae > Streptophyta > Magnoliopsida > Solanales > Solanaceae > Solanum > Solanum acaule. The sequence continues at coordinate 25,387 of JAJOOR010010540.1, read as the reverse complement.
TATATCTCCTCCTCTCTTGCTCTTGTTTTTTCTTCCAGTCTCGAGATATTTTTTTGACTTCTATAGTGAATATGGTTGTTAAATCGAGAACATATACTATATATAACATAACATGAAAAATATGATTCTAAAGAAATTCTTGATCGTTATAGTGAAATGATATTATAAAGATGTCTAACTATAGTAAATCGATTTGATTTATAATTAATAGAAATATAAAATTTTGACTGAACTCTAACTAAAATTCTAGCGCTCCCACTCCTAAGAATTGATCAGTATTATTCAATGGAACAGCATCTAGGATCGTGAATTTTCTTGAAAGTTTGTACTAGAATTGTTTGCAGCCATGGCTAAATTACTTGAAATATTACCAAAAAAATCAGTAGAATTAATATTCACATGAAATTTGATAAAGAGTTTATATTATTTTCTGTGATATACTAACGACAACAATTCTCTATAGTATAACAATTCCAATATTATTATTTAAAATCAATTATTTTTTTCCTTAATGCAAAATATCTATGACATATATTTAATTTATGATATCTTGACTAGTCCTCTGGAAAAAAGGAAGAGGCCCAAAATTGCAGAAGAATGAAACAACGGTTCCTTATCATACGCTGCCAAATTCTCTATTATCATCACCTGTGTAAAGAGAGAAGTTCCATTTATTTTCTTCTGAAACTGTGACTTAAATTATGGTTTCAAATCAAGTAAATGTTCATTAATAAAGGTGTAAGATAAATTGTGTGACCACTAAATTCTGATTAGTAATTTTTAAAAATGACTCATGTTTTTAGTATTTTTAGAAGTTCATCGCATTATTATTGAAAAATAGTTTCCTAAATAATGTTTTCTTGGAAAATAAATAATTTCATATTTACTTTTTAATGTTTGGTGAGTAACCAAGAAAACATTAATTATTCCAAGAGCATTTATCTATCAACACGTTTTGGAGGTGGGTATAGATGGGAGAGGAAGGGTTTGGGGATGGTGGGGGATGAGAGATAGTAAACTTGAAATGTCATTTATGCAACTTATCATTTTCCTCATTTTTAAGGAGCTTGTTTTCATAGAAAAAATATTTTCCTCCTCCATACAAACACATCTTGATCAATTTAGTGAAATCACATATGTGAAATTTAGAAATATACAACTTTATCCTTACTTTATAAAAATATATAAGTGTATTTCATATATTTTATGATTTCATAATTTAGTTCTGATACGAAATTAATAACGAAAGGGATTACACAAAATGGTATAGTGACAAGTGATAATAAATGTGTTACAGATGATTTTTGCTCCACTAAAATAGGCGCAGGGGTCCAAGAATTCGACACCTATCAATTGTTGTATTCAACTGAATTTACAAATAAAAAGAACAAAAATATTTACATGGTCACGCCTCAAATATTAATCCCTTCAAAAAATAGAATTTGTTTTAGAATATTTGATTACAGTATAGTATAATAGAAGTAGGTAATATTCATAACCAAATGGAGATGCAATAATACAGCCTTTTATTCAGAAATTGTTATTTGTTTTTGTCCCACCAACCAAACGACTTATATGTACAACATTTTAACCAAAAAAAAAAACCTAAATGGGCCTAAAGAGGCCTTTTACGTGAATCAGCCAGCCGTCTCTCGTGATTGAGATTATTACGGTCCAAACAGACAATGGGCTTAAAAGCCCATTTCTTCGTTTTTGTTTTTCACACTTTTGCAATGTAAGGGGTCGTTTGGTTTGAATACAAGTTATGCTAGGATTAGTTATACTGGATTAGTTATCCCTGACATTATTTCTTATTAATTGTTTGGTTTGCTGTACTAAAAATAATAACCATTGCATACTTCCTAAAAATGAGTGGTTTGATTACAAAAATACCCTCTTATTTTGCTTTTTATATATTTTTTGGTAGAGTTTTAGTTAAAACCCAATTTAACTACCTAATCCATCCAAGATAGAAAACCAACCAAAACTACAACTAAAACAGCAGCTAAAGCGAGAGTAAAATTTCAATAAATATCCACCAAAACATTTTGTCAAAACTGAAACAAAAGCTCTGCATCAAAGCAATAGAAAAAACTAGCTTATATAGCAAAGGAACAATAGGCCTGGAATAACAGAAACTTGACCAAAATTGCAGCAATTCCTACAACAAACCAACCAAAACTACAACTAAAACAACAGCTAAAGCAGGAGTAAGTTTGAAGGTTACTGTTAGCAAAACTGAAGTTGCAACAAACATAAGAATAAGCCAAGATCCAACACTATACAAACACATTTAAGTATGGATACATAATCATATACTGCAACACTATGATAGATAAATATCCACGAGTTTAAATTCAGAATGGTAAAGACTAGAAAGATAATAGTACAAGGTCTTGAGGAAGCAATGAAAAGCGTAACTTTCGACTTTCCACTTTTTTTTCTTAATAATTGAAAAAAACCCCACACCTAAAGAACATCATCATCACAATCACATCCATTACATCTTCAGAAGAATTGATGCAGTTTTCCAATACAGTAGTATTTAGAATTCCCGTATTCATGTCATAGGCACAGAAATATTTCTTGTCCTGCTTCATGTAGAACAAAACAGAATTGTCAGCAAAAGCAATAAATGTCATTAACTCCGTCAAGAAATTCAGCTTCATGATACGTGTTGTTTCATCCCATTTCAACTTTCTGTAATCATATAAGACCAAACATGGAGCTTATCTTTTACTTGTTCACTGGCCATTCCAATCCATTAGACTGGGGCTGGTGAAGAAACCTCTAGGCATAGTAGTATGACCAATTTATGTCTCATTAACCATATCCAAAACATCAATTTCTATATCAGTAGGATCATCAATATGCCAAATGCTGTAAGCAACTCCCATTCTAAAGAAAACCTGAATTCCGTTCGTCCTCTTATTCTTTTCATGATATAAGTTAGGTAGCTTAACATCTCGCCAACGGTAAGTAGTTTGATCACTCCCAATTCCAAGAGAGAGGATTTCATAACCATGTTGATGAACAGAAATCAACTTGACAGCTAGGCTATCCAAGACAAAATCCAAGGTGATGCATAAACTAGGATTTAGTGGATTGGGTATATCAAGCCTTTGTCGTAATATAGAGCATTCAATGCGGTATCTCTTAGTAGAAGAATCATGAATGTTAGTAAATTTCTGGAGATATAAGCCTTGACTCCGTCTCTGTTTTCCTCTTGTATGTCCTTCCAAAGGCTTTCCGTCTCGTTCAAAGTGTTTGACAGATCATCCAAGTTTAAACCAGATTCTGGATTTCGATAGTGAAGGAAGGCGAGATGAGGATGAAGAAAAAGGGTATTCCATAGCTTGCAAACAGATCTGAATTTCAACAATGATGAGAGTGGTAAGTAACTCAATATGTAGAATATTAATTTATCAGGAAGTTGCCGGTAATTCTCCTCATCCATTCTCATTCTCATTCTCAAGCACATTCTCAAACATGAAACTCGTGATTAATTACCCAACCAACAATATTCAGATTTGTAAAATAAACTATGGACAGAGATACAAACCTCGAGTTAATTAACTTTGATTGTTGATCAAATTAATTAGAAGATACGAACCTGAACTTAATTAAGTTTGATTTGAGACGAGTGTAGATGGATAACGATTATTTATAGTACACAGTCCCTTCGTTTTTGGTATCCCAAACCAATATCAATAAGGAATCCAAATCCAAACCTAATAAGGTTTTATAAAATAAAATTACTGTTTTTACATCGAAAAGCCTCAAAAGTCTATTAAGGAAGGAACTTTTATTTATTAATTAATTTAGGCTCTTTTTAAACATTTCAAAACACTTCACTAGTGTTTTGGAACACATCCTTCTTCATGTTAAGAAAATAATAAAGCCTGTTGGGCGTCTTTGTTTAAAGGCAGCCAATTTTTGGACAACTTATATAAAAAAAATAAAAAATTGTACGCCCAAAAATGTGTAAATCCCTAAATTTTTTATTATTATTTTTATGTTTTGTGAAAAAACGGATTCTACAAGGTATGTTTAATTTCAATTAGAATTCTTGACCTCAACCCTAAACCATAGTTCATTTCTACATAAAGGGTAGTATATTCTTTTGAAAAGACATCTCAAATATTCCGCAAATTCATGTAATAATCACAGATATCAAAATTCATCATTCTAGTTCGAAAAATACACCACTAACAGTTCTCGAATAATGAAAAAATCTTAAAAGAGAGAAGAATCAAGAAGGAACAGAACTGTACATGCACTATTTATCAATAAAATTGTGTTTTTTTCATATTTTTTTGTGATTGCAATTTATTTTCTGTCAATTTAAAATTTGTTGAAACAAACATACATATAAGCCATAGTTCACCCACTTTTGATGAAATGTCCTTTTTTACATATGTTTTTAGAAAGTAAGAGAGGGTTTTGACATCGGGCTCTTTAATATTCGAGAGAGAGGAGAACAGGGGCACGTATGTTCCTTGAAAAGGGACTACGAGTCACCTTCTTTGAGCAATATTCTATTTTTCAAGGCTGTGTTCTTTTGAGAGAAAGTGAGGATGTGTGAGTATAGAGCTGAGGAATTAAGAGAGGTAGCCCTGTTTTGACAAAGTAAAAGGAGAGCTTGTTTGACTTAGAAACGGTTTGACATTGTTGTTTGGGGGTCAGAAGTGTTTTTTTTGGAAAATAACACTTTTTTTTTTTTGAAAAATTAAGTGTTTGGCATATTCTTAGAAATGTTTTTAAAGAGAAGGAGAAGTAGTTTTTCTTCTGTTGAGAAGAAGCTAAAAAAAATTGTTTTTTTTTTTAAAAAGTAGAAGCAGAATTATTATTTTTTAAGACTAAAATATCCTTTACATATATACATATTTATCAATATACCCCTTATTGATTAATTAACATATTTCATAAGTTTTGGTTAATTTTCATTCAAAAAAATTATTTTTTTATTTTTATATGATAAATTTTTTGTTTTATTTATATTATTGATATTATTATTTATACTTTATATTGTATATATTATTTTACATATTATTTTACAAAATTAGAAATAAAAGTAATAATAATATTTTTGCAGGATTAAAAAAAAGAAGAGAAAAAGTAACAACTAAAGATTTAGACCATTCCAAAAATGTAACAAATAACAAAATTTTCTTTTCTTAATCTACGTATTGTTTTAATTTAATTTGAATTTCTTAAAACTTTAAAGTATAATAACAAGAAAAAAGTCATAAGGAAATTGAAAACCACCAATAGTACAATACCATTATTCTAAAATCGTGGGTCAAAACCACTGGTTAATAAAATATTTGTGTGCAATCTAACCTATATTTGAATGAATTTCTAGATTATTTGCGCAAAAATATCAAAATGAACATTAACCAATGTAACGAGTAAAATAAATATTAAAAAAAATGTAACAAATATAACCAATAGTATATAAAAAATGCAATTTAACAAAAAATAATGAATTAATCAAATCGAACAAATATTTGAACATATTCAACCAATTGTAACCCAAACAATACAAACAAAACTAACCAATAAATATCCTAAAATTTTGAGAAATAAGGATAATTATCAACAAATTGCATTAAAATTGCAAAACATGTATTTTGAACTATTTAACGAATAAAATACTTAAAAGTACTAACTTCAAAAATATCAAAACCAAAATTCGGTGTCAACACAAGTAGAAAATTGTTTTTTTTTTAAACTAAAATATTCGTTCAATATATATATATATATACCAATATATCTCTTTTTAATCAACTAGCATAACTCATGTGTTTGTTTAAGTTTTATTTAAGAATTTGATTTTTTATTTTAATAAAGTTTATATTTAATTTTGCGTTCCTATACTGTTATTTTATTTATTATTTTACAGAATTAAAAGAAAAGGTAAGAGTTGTATTTTTGCAAGATTCGAAAAAAGAAAAAAATTAACAATTAAAGATTTTAGCCCTCCAAAAAAAGGTATAATATTGATTGAAAATTTAAATATGTACATTTTAATTTAATTAAAAAAATTGTAATAGATATATTAAAATAGTCTCTCTATATAAATTAATCTTAGAATTAAAAGTACATTGATAATTGTCTATTTTTGAATTTTGATTATCAAAATTGATTCAAAAAGCACTGTTTTAAAAAGGTTAGGCAAACACAATTGCTTGTCAAAAGCACTTTTCAAACAATTTTTTATCCAAAATACAAGTTTCTTTTTTTTAAAAGCCTGAAAAACTATTTTTAAAAAGTGCCTATAAAAATAAGCATTTTTAACAATAATATCAAACAGACTCTAACTATCTAATTATCAAAATAAAAGACTAGTTAAATATTAACTACGACTTACTAATTTAAAGGAAATGTTAATGAAAATTGTTGGAACAATGCATACTTTCCGCTATTATTTTATTAATCTTATAATTCGAAACACGTTGCAGATCAATTGTCAAAATTAAAAGAAAATATTATGGTAGGAAAGGAGGATTGAACATTTCAAGTCCTAATTAGCATAGAGCTATTCTGCACTAAAAGTCCCACGATTATTTCTAGCTTTTGGCTCATAAGCAAAAAATCGTTAATTAGGAATTTTTATTTCTTATTTTTGTTTTTTTTTACTTAAAAGCATTTTTTTTTCTCCAAATAATATAAAAATGCTTAAAATTATTTTAACCTAAAAACACTTCCAATAAGACAATCCCGTTAGACTCTATATTATATTCTCTTTGGTTAACATGAGTCCGGAGTCAAAAAGGACAACTTTTTTTTTAAAAAAAAAAAAACATAAACAACACATCAAATTATTTTTTTAAACAAAAGGGCAAAATCGGTCCTGACAGAGCGATTTCCTTCTAACAAAATTGACGCAACAGAGTTTTTATCAAAAAAAATTTAAAAGTAAAATAACAACGATTTTCTTTAAGAAATTAAAAAAAAATCATTGGCTTGGCAGGGATTTTCTTAATTTTTTTTTTTAAAATGGCATGAACATTTCTTTTTTTAAAAAAGGTTTTTTATGAAAATCGCTGCCTTTTTTTTTAATTTCTTAAAGAAAATTGCTGTTATACCAGCAATTTCAATTTAAAAAATATATTTATTTTGTTGATAAAAACGCTGCTATAGTAGCGATTTTAGTTTTTTTTTTAAAAATAAATAAATTCGAGAAAAACGTTGCAGGGGCAACAACTATATATACATATCTGATGTCTCTTTATGAAAATTTAATTTGTTTAGGCCAAAGACATTGAAGACTTCACATCTACCCCTTCCAAATTTGTGTACAATTTTTGTTTGAAGGTTGTACTGCAACTGGGGTTCATGATTGGAGTTCAAGTTATACCTATATCTAGTTGGTGACAAAAATGATGGAGCTCCTAATAATTCTTCATCCCAATCTTCTGTTTCGGTTGAAAGAAAAAATTTGAGGAAGAAATTGATAAGAATATGAGTATTGTTTTGGAGTTATTGATTAAAAAAATAGTGCACCTAGCTTTGAAGAATGCAAAGAAAAAATTAGATGGACTTGGATAGAAAGAACCATTATACAGTACAACCATTAATATGTTTTTTTAAAGGTGACAACTACCACAAAGCATGAAGACGCTAGAGATTCACAAGTTACAGAATTGGATTGAAATCATTTTAAAAAAAATAGGAATTCTTTAATTTTTCTGATTAGCTAGAGTATATGTTAGGTTTTGATGATGTGAAACCTTCTTTATTATTTTCCGACTAGTATCTATCATACTTATTGAAATTCTATGAAATATATATATTTCGTGATATATTTTCTTATAAAAAGATGTTTATGTTGAATTCTTAAAAGAAATCATGTTATAATAATTTTTATATCGATATATAATTTTTATTTGCATATCATATAATTTTTTTAATCAAATATAAACATTTTTTTAAAAAAAATTATTGAAAAAGTAGTACTTTTTTGTTGAAAAATAAAATTCATAATATTTTATAATGTTTAATTTCATATTCACATTCAGATATTGAAAACTGACAATCTTAATCATATAGTGTTCAGATCTAGAAACCACATCTTAATATTCATATATGTATTCAGATTTAGACATCTAGATCTTAATGCACATTTTAATATTCAGATGCTTATTCAGATTCATACATCTTAATCTTAATTAAAACAAATGAGGTCTAATACTCCCTCTGTCTTGTCAAATATTTTCTACTTTAATGTCATTTTTGACAAATCAAGGCAGTTAATTTTCTTTTTTTTCTATTATATCCTCAATTTATTAACATTGAGTTGATGTCTTTGAAAAGTATAGTAAATAAATATATTTGGAACCCCATCAATTAATAGAGTTAAAATGATAGACTCACGACATCAGTCATTATTTTCTAATTGATGTCAAATCAAAATTTGACAAGTAAAAATAAACTGAAGAAGGAGTATATTTCTTCTATTTTCAAGTAAAGCACAAGAACCTCATTTTAATTACTAAGAATTTTACTCTTTGCACGTAGCAAAGTGAAACTATGGATAGCTGCAATTATATGTCCAAGACCAAAAAATATAAAATAAAAAATAACATTGCAAAGTCCTGAACTATTGATATACTAAAAAGTTTAAGAGCATTTTTGTCATTATTGTTGGACGATCAAAAAGATTTATTTTGAGGAAAAAATATTTTTCTTAAAAAAAAAAGGCGTTTGATAAATCAATAAAATTGCTTTTAAATGAAAGTAGAATCAATTTTTCTGTTGTTAGGAAGAATCTAAAAATTTCTACTTCTTAAAAAAACAAAGCAGAAGCAAAAAATTATTTTTTTCAAAATCAGAATATCTCTTCCTTGTAACATATTTACTAATATATTCAGTATTAATTAATTAACACATCTCATAAGTTTGGTTAAGTTTCAAGAAATTTATTTTTATATAATAATTTAAATTTTTTATTTTACGTTTGTTATAATTACTTTATATTTGACATTTTTAATTATATTTAAATCGTCATGTTTATATTATATCATTTTATTTTTTTGGCAACCAATGTGAATATTTCTATTAACAAAAAAGCCACATGCAATTATATCAACATTTAATATATTATTTTTATTTATCCATGTTAATTGATTGAAAAAATAAACATATACATTTTAATTTAATAAATTTGATTAAATTTTTATAATAGATATTTAATATAGTTTCTATCTATAAAAAAAATTTAATATTAAAAATACATTAATACTTGTTCTTATTTGTCATTTGACACTTGAGTACACTTTTTTAAAAAGATTAGTCAAACACAATCTGCTTATAAAAACACTTTTCAAATGACTTAATCAAATACAAATTACTTTTCTAAAAAAAAAAAATTAAAAAAATACTTAACAACAATATCAAACAGACTCTAAATTATAGACGTGACAATAACCTCAACTTAGAAATGTGTTTGGCCAATTGGATGAAGAAGTATTATTGTCTTATAGAATTGTTTTATATAATATTATAGAGATTATATTTTGTTTCAAAAAATAAAATCTAACTGTCTCTTCAATGTAATAATTGGTGTAATAATGCCTACCAGCATCGTCTAACAAAAGTGTCTTGATACGATCGAATTCCACAACCGTAGAATGGACCTCTATTTCCCTGAATCTTTAGTGACACTAAGGATGGCAATAGAACGGTGTGGATGTAGGGCAGGACAAATTTAATTAAATGTGGGGTGGGTTGGATTTTTATATACGTGGGTGTATTAGGAGCAGATCCACGTAGGTTTCAGGGGTTCACTCGAATTTTCTCGATAAAAAATTACGCTATATGTATAAGGTAAATTTTTTGTATTTATGTAGGTATATTAATTTTGAACCCTTTCATAAACAACAAGCATGTTGTAGCATAGTGATTGATCTCCTTTTCAAATGACCCTCATGTCTAAGGTTAGAATCCCAAAGTGAACATTTTATTTTTTTTAGCTTCTCTTCGAATCCCATAGAAAACATTTTTTTTTAGCTTCTCTTCATTTAGTTTCAGGACCAATTTTTTTTTTTAAAAAAAAAACTAAAGGAGTAGATTTAAATCCAAAAAAGTCCATTGTGAACAATTTATTATTTTTAGCTTCTCCTTATTTAGTTTTAGGACCACTCTTTCACGTTTCTTCTTTTTTTTTTAAAAAAATAATTCCAAAAGAGTAGATTTAAACTCAAAAAAAGTCAAACGTGCTAAAAGGTTTCTTGTAACGAAACTAACTTTTTGTACCTATAAACTATATACTACTACTTCTTGGAATTGTGTTTTGTTGGCTTATTCACACGTTTATACTTTTATTTTTCGAACCTCTTGAATGAAAATTCTAAATCCGCCATCAGATGTATGGTGAGCACAGGATGGATCTATATTAAAATATTTAATTTTGTGCGGGAGCGAGATGGGTGCGGGCGGGTGCTGGATTTTCATTTTTGCATCATCTAATTAGTCTACAAGCTAAGTGAAGGTTGCACGTTACATCGTTCACATGCAAATAGTGTAAATACCTCTTATATTACTTGATGATTATAAGAATATAAAATGTACTCTATTAAGTTACGCTTGTTTCTTCATTAAAAAAAATACTATTAAGATCTCCCCTTTAAAGATTTTATTCCATTTTTAGATTAAGAAGAAAAAAGGGAAAAACTTTTAAATTAAAAATCTAAAAGTTGCTAGTATTTCAAAAGATGGTCAATAATTACAAGAACTAAAACTGTATTCTCTCTTTAAAAATAAATTAGAAATTAAATAACAATGTTAAGTTATTTTTGAGATGAATCAAAATAAAACATCTTTTGATTAATTAACAACTTAATTAAGAAATAATTAAATGGGGTTGGTTTGGAGGTTTATTAGCCAAGTTTATAATTGTAATCAAGCTTTGGTCTTTGCAGAACGTTGATGCATGAAACTTCATGATGTAGTAAAATTATAAGTTTATAATATATAGCAGCCAAATATGTGCAGAAAAAGTAGTAGTATATCCAAAAAATTCTGTATACTATTTATGAGAAAACAAGATTACGAAGAATATTCTGTAAAACTGTATACCAAGAAAATACTCCATAAAACTGTAAGTAAACCCATCTGTCTGCAACTTGAAAAAACTAACACAGCTGCTGAAGAAATTCAATACTACCCCTCCCTCTGTATCGATCAACTTATACTATTACTGCATCTTCTGATCTTTAAGAAGAGTTTTCCTGATCTCTTGGTCACGTCCCATTAGAATATATAGGGCAATCCCCTTGAATATTTCATTCTTAATCTGATTGATTTCAAGTGCAAGTTGTTCATCAGTAACAAGATACCTCCCTCTTTCTTTTATAAAGAGGTTACTATTCAAAGCCCAGATACCGTTGCGTTGAAGAATTTCCCTCCTCATCTCTAATCTGGAAATATCCTTGTTCCATTTATTGAACATCATCATGCTAGAAGTTGTATATGAAAGATCCATCGAAGTTGAAATGAATAATATTTTGATTATCTTGAAATCTTAACCTCCTTATATAGTTGCCTCATTCTTGAGTCGAGTCAGTTACAACGGTTATATTGACAAGCTGTGCTTTCGAAAATAAAATAAATAAAAGATATATATATATATATCTTTTAAAGAAGATTCACGCTTATTGCGATCTAATCTACATCAATTTAGTAGTATATTTGATTTGTCTCCTCTAAAATACAACAATCTAACAACATCGTAGAGCTCAAACAACTCCAGATTAATTGAAGAGTTTAAAACTCTAGCAAAAGAATAACTTATACTTCAACATAATATTACTCTCTTTTGTATAGAGATTAAGATATGAAGACTTAAAATAATTTTTTTGTCTCAACTTTCTCTTTCACTACACTAATCTCTATTTAAACAAAATATAATACTTCTTATCTATTTTTCTTCTATATTTTCTTGTACACAAAACAAAGACCATCACTAATTTATGTCAAGATAATTACCTTTTGATATCGGACTCTTCAGTATTTTTATCTACTAATTTATGTAACACTATTTAACTCTAAAACAAACCATGTAAAATTTATAACTGTGAATTATCCTATTGAAAATAAAATGAGAAGTTTTACGTTAATAATTTGGATCAACCCGGAAATAAAATACTCTAATCTACTCGGTACATCTGGCTAGAATCAACATAAATTGCTTATAATATGTCACATAAATTAACTACGATTATTCAAATATTACTACAGTTAATTTCTGAAAATTAATCAGTATCCTCATGTCAACAAATCATCTATATCTACCAACAAAGGTTGTGGTGTAGTGGTAAATATTCATTCATTTTTAATCAAGGTCTTGGGTTCGAGTCCCCCGGGATATGGGGTCACCTTTGTTAGGGAGTACTTTAACCTGAAATGTGGGACTTTCCAATGCGAATATGAATTTAATCGGATTCCAATATGAGTACCTAACACCGAATGAAAACCAAAAAATAAATAATAATCATCCATGCCTTCCCAGTCTAAGAGCTAGAAGAATAAAGCATCTTGTTGCTAATGTTGGATAGCTAATTAGTACTTAATAGTTGATTAAAAAACCTAATTAAGTTTGATTTAATAAACAAACTTAGGTCTTAGTTAATTCATACTATCCTTATCTCTTCCTAAAAAGGCCCTTTTAGAAGCATAAAGTTTGCAATTAGAGAATTAGACAGAATGTTATAATTTTAACACATTATTTGATTAATTAGACCAAATGACAGAATAATTCTGCTCGTTGTCTTGAATTCTAGTGCCTTCCGTTCCCGTCAAATCACCCAGCCTCCCCTAGCTATCGGGAATCAAAGATTAAAAGACTTTTCTTTGATTCATTTAAAATTTTGATCGTTTTAGAGCATGTAAAACAAAAGAAGATAAAGTACATTTAAAAAAAAAATTATACGACTTAATATAGCGATTTATTAATTTATCAAAATTATGTTTACAATTTTAGAGTCCATCAAATTTACGATTTTTAGGGTGCAAATATTGAGATTGATTAATGTGTTGTTAAAGGGAGTATGTTCCCCATTAATCCATCAAACAGTTTGATAATGTAAATAATTAAGCAAAAGAAAATCCTTTGGAGAATTTATTTTATTTTTTAAAAAAGGGCAAGCAAATATAGCCCATAGATGTGGGCTTCTAAGCCGCCCTCAAGCCCAATCATTCATTGAATTGGGCTACTCGATGGACCGATGCCCCCATCAAACTTTAACAAACTCAGTATAGCGGGTATAGTTCATGTATACACGAGAGAAGTCTCTAATTAACTTTTGATATATATATATATATTATTTTATTTTTACATGTGTATCTACTTTGAAATAATTTAAGATATATGAGTGTTTGAATTTAATCTTAATAAAGTTTAACTTCAGACATTGTATACAAAGTTTTATCAAGATAAAGTTCAGATAAAAATGAATGAACTTCATTCATATGTAATTTTTGATATTGTGTTTGAAGTTTGAAGTTTGATTTTGACAAACCTAACTCAAGACATTACATATCTAAAGTGGTATGCGTACAAAATTCTGAAAACATTAATACAAATTAAATTGCTATGTCAACATCTACAAACTAAAAATTGTAAGGTCTAACCATCTCAATTTAATTTCTCAATCAAGATTATTTCTTTAACTAATAATCTTAATCACCACTATTTGAAGTTTTTGACATAATCAAATCCTTTAAGGACATTGTCCACTCCTTGCCATTTATATCTATCCAAAATCTAAAAGTTTCATGGATAGCAATATTGTGAGTACATAACATTATTGAGTTAGCTACTTCCACCAACTATTTTAACAAGTGGCAAAAGAATTTTGTAGTATATATAATTGCCCTGATTTTTAGTCTTATAATATTGAGCAATAACATGGGATATCTTTATACTTAACTCGAATTGTTAACTGCAAAACCTATGACGTTGCCAACTGAATACTTAAATCGAAACAAACTTAAATATAAGGGTCTCTCGGACTATTTTACCTAAATCAAAGTTTAAAATATGGGGTGCAAGCTCAATGATTTTGTGCATGTAGTTGTGAGATATTAATTGTGTGGTTTCTTTTATGAGGAAAAAAATAAAATAAAAAAGAAGTGGTTTCTTTTGCTTCCTTTTGCTTTATAACGAAAATGTTGGCCCCTTTGTTGTCTCCATCGCGGTCACAAATATCATATCCGAAAATTATTTTATTTGCATTAAATATTTAAATTATTTTATATCAAAGAATGTATATATATTCAAAGTTAATTATAAATGAATAAGTAATATGTACTTTTCCTTAAATTTATAATGCTTAAAATTATATTATTTAATTTGCTATAAAATCGTGGGGTATTATTAAAAAGAAATTCCACTACAAGAGAGTGCTGTTTAGGTTTAAGAATTGCTTACTTTACTGGGGAGGGCTTTTCAGAAACTCAAAGAACAAAACAATAGTATTTTATTGAAATATTGTAAAATAAAAATCAATATAACTAGTGACTACTATTAAAGATTATGATATAGTAATAAAAGTTTATGCATCTGTAATTAAAGATTTTAGATTTGAAATCTGAAATGAAATTGTCTTCGATATGACCCCTTAATAAAAAAAAAAGGTGATTTTTATTATAAATTTAAATTAATCGTGCCTTAAAATAAAATATGAATAAAAAACAAAAGGAGGTAACATTGATCCGACCATTATGAGCCCACCATAATAATAATAATAATAATAAAAAGATACAGTACTACATATTTTTCTTGTGAGAGTTTCTTAGTTTGTAAGGAAGAAGGTGGGTGTCCAATAAGATATGAACACCTAGACATAAGTTTTCTCATTAAGAAATTAGATTCAATATATTTAAATTATAACACGTGTCCCATAGAAAATAACGTTCCAGATTTATTTAGTTAACCTAATAATTTAAGGAAAAACTATCTAATTAAACATACTTCATTATAACATATACTTTTTTACCACTAATTAAAAGTTTTCTATCATAGATTGAATTAAATATACTTAGATACATGTATTTTTACTATCAGATACACATTAGATACATAAGAGAGGGGCGAACGAGATTTGTCATATTTGTCAGATACATATGAATTCACTTAGATACAATGTATCTAAAACAAATTACACTTAAATTTGACCTTATATATACGAATTTGAAGGCACCAAAATATGATAAAATACATAATATTACAAATTAAAATTTATCTAAGTAATTAGGTCATTAACTAGCAAGATTTGTGTAACTTCTACTTATACCATATTCAAAATTATTATAACCATTGTTCTAAACACTATGAAATATTATAACCACTTGTACTAAACACAGAGACAATGGAATAATTGGAAATTTGGAAGAAAAAAAAAATACTGTTACATAACCTAAACTGTCTCTCTCTCAATCGATAAAACAAAAAAAAGAACAACAATATATATATAAAATTATTAATCAAAAAGAAGCTGCACTCAAAAAAGAAAAAAAAAATTCTCATTTATTAGTCACGTAGCTTGGAAAAAAAATATTAAGAAATTTATTGGTCTCTTTCAATGTAGCCTAAAATGAAAAAAGTGAAAACGACAAGCATCTATTTCAACCATTAACAAAAAATATATACTTGTTGCCTATATATATACTCCCACGTTACCCCTAAAATCCCCAGAATTTCAAAAACAAAATCATTTCCTTAATCAAAACTCATTTGAATAAGCATGGAATCCTTAAATTTCCACAACATCAAATCAGAGAAAGCAAATGCCATGATAAGGTACAAAAAATGTCAAAGAGTAACAATGTTGTTTCGATTCATCGAATTCTGTATATTTTTCGTCGTAATCTCAAGATTTTCCACTCAAAAATTACCAGATTATTTCAAGGGATTTGATGTTACCCTCATTAGTCCGCGATTCGTCTTTGTCCTTATAAACGCCATTGTTATCATCCTCTTCTTCAAATCAGGGCATTCATCCGTTAAAGATGGTTCCATGGACAACGTTAAATTCGACTTGTATGATGAGTACATGCAAAAATATTCGATGAACAAAGAGGCTTATTATGAACAGAGCAAAAAACAGAGGAAACAGAGCATTGTAGCAGAAAGACGATTAGAAAAGAGAATTCATCGAAGTCACTCGGAAAACTCTTTATGTTTGCCTCATGATGAGAAAAAAACTAGAAAAAGAATGATGAGGTCCGCTACAGTTGGATGCTTGAAAAATATAGACACTGACACTGTAAAACCAACAACCTCATATCCAGAGGATGGGATGAGCAATGTCGAATTCAGGAAAACTATTGAGGCCTTTATTGCAAGACAACAAAGATTATTGAAGGAAGAAGAGTTTTCAAGTTTTAAATAAGAGATATCTTGAAAAAAATATCACTAGCACATTAGGTGATCGGGAAAAAAATAGTTAAGAAAACAAATGTAAGTGTATAGCTATTTCCATTAACTATTTAAAAAAAAAAATTGTAGTATATTTAAAGTTAACTTGCATAAATCCAGGAGCTAATTACTTATATACACTTTAGTTAGTAATATTACGTATCTTGTTAAGTTTTGGTATCTTCAGATACATGGGGATAAAATTAGGTATAATTTGTTCTAAAATACATCGTATTCAAGTGAATTCATATGTATACAAATCTCGCTCGCCACTTTCTCATGTAGCTGATAACTGAGCTATGTATATGTAGTATGTATCTAGTGTAGTTCGCATGTATTTGAGATATATACTACTCTCGTTCACCTTCCTCCCCGATCTCGCTTGCCTCTCTTTCTATTTTTGTATATCTGGTAGCAAAAATACATGTATCGAAGTGTATTTTGCTCAATATATGTAACATTTTAAAACTCTTAATTAGTGATAAAATATGTAATATAGGTAATGTTAAATTAGGTCTTAGGCGTAACTCACACCCCAAAAGCTAGCTCAAAGGGAGGAGGATTGCCCAAGCCTTATAAGGAGTCCACCCATCTCATTAACCACCGATGCGAGACTTTTGTCATTCTTTAACACCCCACCTCACGCCCAGTGCTTAGCATCTGGTGCGTGGGCAATTTTTGATTTTTTGGCGGCCCCAACATCGGGTGAGACGGGCCCTGCTCTGATACCATATTAAATTAGGTCCTAGGCCTAACTCACACCCCAAAAGCTAGCTCAAAGGGAGGAGGATTGCCCAAGCCTTATAAGGAGTCCACCCATCTCATTAACCACCGATGTGGGACTTTTGTCATTCTTTAACACCCCACCTCACGCCCAGTGTTAAATTAGGTCTTGGGCCTAACTCACACCCCAAAAGTTAGCTCAAAGGGAGGAGGATTGTCCAAGCCTTATAAGGAGTCCACACATCTCATTAACCACCGATGTGGGACTTTTGTTATACTTTAACACCCCACCTCACGCCCAGTGCTTAGCATCTGGTGCATGGACAATTTTGATTTTGGGGGTCCCAACATCGGGTGAGACGGGCACTGCTCTGATACCATGTTAAATTAGATCTTGGCCTAACTTACACCCCAAAAGGTAGCTCTTTCAACTGTCTCAATGCACGGCCGCATGGTTTACTGCTGCCATTTCCCATGCCTAATTTTCTCTTCTTCTGTAGTAGCTCCCACAGTAGGTTGTCCTCTTTAGCATGATCCTGGTCCTTCACTACAAGCTTATCTTGCTCAAATTGTTCCTTTGATCCATTCTTGTTTTAGTGAAGTATGTCTAATTATATATATTTTCCTATATTTAATCGCCATGATTTTTATTCTTTTAATACTGAGAAGATAATTACTAATCAAATCTAAAAAATTCAAAAGGTGAAAATATGGGGACAAGTTCAATGATTTTGGCCGTGTAATAGTGAGATGTTAAAAGTGAGAATTGTGTGGTTTCTTTTATGAGAAAAAAAATAAAATTAAAAAGAAGTGGTTTCTATTGCTTCCTTTTGCTTTATAACGAAATGCTGCCCCTTTGACGGTCTCAAATATCATACCGGAAAGTTCTTTCATTTGAACTAAATGTTCACATTACTGTTTTAAAATTTCAATACTTAATATTATATCACTTCCGTTTCAATTTACGTAACACTATTTGATTAGATACAAAATTTAAGGAAAAAATGACTTCTTAAAATTAGTAGTGTTGTTGATTTAAGAATTGCTAACTTTATTGGGAAAACCTTTGCCGAACTCAAAGAACAAAGCAGTCTTTATTGAATTATTATAATTATAATATAAACATAAAAATTAGTCTGACCGGTAAAGATTTAGGTATGATTGTAAATGTTATTATATCTCTAGTTAAAGATTTTAGATCTGAGCTTTTGAAATGAAATTGCTTCAATATGGATACTATATTTTAATTGAAAATTTTGACACAAATTTAAATTACTCAAGTTTTGAAAAGACTTAAGTAAATACTGAATAGACAAAAAGTAAGATTAAAGGAGTTGTTCGGATAGCAAATTTCACTCACTTTTAATTTTAATTTTAAGATTATCAGTTCGAATCACCGGTGTGGAGATGTAAAAGAAATAATTGATCTGACAATTCTTTATATATTTTTTGTGCAACTTTTATAACAAAAAATAATAGTAGGAGAACTGGCATGCGGCAAATAACAATTTCTTAGTTTGTAAGGAAGGAGGGTGGGGTTTCCAATAAAATATATACACTTGCAAATATATTAACTAACACATATATTATGGGAAGTTTCCATGGCTCAAGTAAGCTTATTAAAAAAGGGAAAAAAATAATTATTACCCGGTACAGACGTACAATATGCTAATTAAGCATATACTTGATATATTTAACAATTATTACAAGTACAGTGTGCTAATCATACTTACCTATTTTGGCATGTTGCTTTAGCCTGATAATACAAGGTATTATTTGGACAATTATTAGTTATTATAAAAAAAGTTAAATTAATATTTGATATTCATATATGACTTCCACGAATATGTTTGATTAGAAGAAAACTTAATATTTCTCTAAATTCAATTTGTTTGTCTTACTTTACTTTGTTTTAAAAAAAAGTGTCTCTTCTAGTTTTTGACAACTCTTTAATTTTAACTTTTTATATTATATGTTTAAAATCATAAAATTAAATGACATTTTAATGCACTTAATTTTCGTTTAAAATATAATATTTAAAGTCTTCTTTACTTTCTTAGATTTTTCGTAGACAAACAAATTAAAACAAATGAAGTACTAATAACAATTTCAATACACAAATTGAAAAAATTATCACTATTGAAGGTTATAAATATATTTGGTAGGTGTGAATAACGTGAATATAGAACACATGTAGAAGTGTGCATACTTTATCTAACAAATAAAGGTCATAAACATATAAAATTATTAATCAGAAAAAGATGCACTAGAAAAAAGATAATATTATTATTTTCATGAATATAGTCACGTAGCTCGGGAAAGATATTCAATGTAGCCTAAAAAAGCCTATAAAGAAAAAGATAAAAGTGAAAACGACAAGCATCTAGTTCAACAATTAACAAAAAATGAGAAAGAAGAAGAAAAAAAAATAAAATACTTGTTAGCTATATATACTCCCACATAAAATCCCCAGAATCTCAACAACAAACATAAAAGATTAACATCCTTTTTCTCCTTAATCCAAATTAATTTTTGGTTTCGAGTGAAAATAATATACATGGAATCCTTAAATTTCCACAACATCAAATATGAGAAAGCAAATGCTATGTTAAGATACAAAAAGCGTCAAAGAGTGACAATGCTCATCGTTTTCTGCATATTTTTCACCATAATCTCAAGATTTTCCATTCAATTGCCACTCTCGACAGAATATGTCAAGGGATTTGGTGTCACCCTCATTAGTCCTCGATTCGTCTTTGTTCTTGTAAACATAATTGTCATCATCCTCTTCTTCAAATCAGGACATTCATCTGCCGCGGACAACGTTAAATTCGATTTGTATGATGAGAACAAGCAAAAATATTCGATGAACAACGAGGCTTGCTGTGAAAAACAGAGCATTTTGGTTGAAGAGGCTAATTGTGAACAGAGCATTTTGGTTGAAGAGACTAATTTTGAACAGAGCAAGAAACAGAGGAAACTGGCAGAAAGGCGATTAGAAAAGAGAATTCATCATAGTCATTCGGAAAACTTTTTATGTTTGTCTCATGATGAGAAAAGAACTAGAAAAGTAATTATCAGGTCAGCTACAGTTGGATGCTTGAAAAATATAGACACTGACAGTGTAAAACAGAGGAGCATTTTGGTTGAAAAGACTAATTGTGAACAGAGCAAGAAACAGAGCATTTTGGTTGAAGAGACTAGTTGTGAACAGAGCAAGAAACAGAGGATTGTAGCAGAAAGGCAATTAGAAAAGAGAATTCATCGTAGTCATTCGGAGAACTCTTTATGTTTGCCTCATGATGAGAAAAAAACTAGAAAAAGAATGATGAGGTCCGCTACAGTTGGATGCTTGAAAAATATAGACACTGATAGTGTAAAACCAGCGATGACAACAACCTCGGATGGGCTGAGCAGTGTCGAATTCAGGAAAACTGTTGAGGCCTTTATTGCAAGACAACAAAGATTATTGAAGGAAGAAGAGTTTTCAATTTCATAGATAAATACAGATATCATGGAAGAAATAACAGAGTTTTAACTAGCACATTATGTGATCGGAATTTTTTTTATTTTTTTTTGAGAAAACAAATGTGTAAGTGTATGGACAAAGATCCAGCATTCACAATATTAATTCTGTCAAATGGTCGCTTTGGACGACCATATGTTCATTTGTGTGCTGATTGAATGACACTGTTAATTAAAACATGAGAATCTTCAATGCAGACAGAAGTGAGCCTCAAATGTGTGGTAATGGAATTCGATGCCCTGCCAAATTTGTATCTCATCTTGATCACTTCCATGGAAAGAAAAAGATAAGTTTCACCATAAATACTTAAAAAATTAGGTAACTTTATGACTGTACCTTATTTAGTGTTATCTTGAAATAAATTTTCGATAAATGAATATGAATTAATTAATTAAATTGATCAATGAACATCAATTAGTTATTTTGTTTTTTTATATTGGTCAAATTCATATTTTCAAGACTAATAACTCTCAAGATTAAAATAGAAAAAAATAATATTTTTTTTTAATTGATTTGTGAAATGACAAGTATTTAGGAACATCTATTTTCTCATTAAGAACAACATATAAATAGAAATGTATGGAGATGGGGGAGTAATATGAGAAGAAACTTCTATTGTTTTATTTTTTAAAATTTATGGTAAAAGTGTTCACGTTTTTTTTAAAAAAAATGATAGAAATGAAAATAATGAAGGCTACTAAAAAGTAGAAAGTAATTAATTTCGTTTTCTCTTTCTTCTTCTTAGTCTTTTTTTTAAAAAACAAAAATTGACAGAAATTAGGTAAAGTCTAAGAAGACGGCTAAAGAGTAAAGGTAATATACCTATTGCACTAAGTTTCAACCCAATTTTTTACAAATAAATTCTTAGAAATATTGATTTTCACTTTATTAAAATTTTTATGATAAATAAAATTGTCACTAAATATACTTTTTTCAGTTAAAGCTACACTTTTTCTTTTATTTTAATTTATGTAAAGGTGTTTAATTATAGATGTAGATTAAGCAAAAAAGGAATTTTTTTTATGATACTTTTGTTCAAGGAAATGAGTAATAGAACAAATTGTAAGAAGAACTATTGTATTGAATCGAACTCTTATACATAATCATTTATTAATTTGAAATTCAAATTTTTTTTCTAAATATTTACAGTATATTATTAAATAAACGTATCTTTCAAATATTACTTATGCTATTTTTAAAAATATATTCTTACTAGTTAACATGTTCGCGCTTCGCGCGATCATAACAACTATTTTTAAGACAAAAATTTCTTATAAATTAGCACATACTAAAAAGGAAGAAATATGATTAATAGTTAGATCAAAATTTTAAAATGTTTATCATAATTGTTTCAATTTTAAGATACAATTTTCTTATTATTTTGTTGGGGGTGAAAAGAACATGTTTTTTATTTTGAAAAAAAAATATTAACTTAATTTTCTGCTTAATTTTCTATTTGCCGTTGATCATCAAATAAAACATAAATAATTTGTCCTCCTCATTTTTAAAAGAAGGGATACTTATTTAAATGAGGAACTACTGAACTTAGACCTTTTATAATATCATTTCTCAATATGATTTTTTTTAACAAAAAAAATCATACTTGTTATGTATGACTGTATGTAATCTTTTTAAAAAATTCTTTTATTTTTTTTAAAAAATTGTGCAAGTTAAAATATGAAAATTAACAAAAAAAGCATGTCAATAGTAATACAAAGGAAAGAACAACTAACTATTTTCTAATCAAATGAAAGATAAATATATAAAATCGTAATGATAAAATTGAAAAGCAATTAATATTAATGTTTCAACAAACAACTCGAAACAAAATTATATCGTTATTTTTATTTGTTTTAATTATCAAAATACTCTTGAGGAGTTACAAAACTCACTAAATATGTAATTATTTAGTGAAAATCAAATTTTAAATTATGACAAAAAAACAAAAAACAAAAAAAGAGAAAAAGAATAAATAGGACTCTTAGTATATAAGAGTTTTTGCTAGTGTTTGTTTTTATATCATATTGAAATTATTTATAATTTTTTTTCGTCTTCACACAAATAAAAAAAAGTTTATATTTATATCTCAATATATTCACTAAAATAGTACTTCATTTAATTTTAGTGTGGATTTTGTATGTTTCGTTGTGGTCGTTTTATTTAATTACTAAAAAGTTAGAAAATAGAAAAATATATTTCATTATTTTAGTACAAACTTTAAAAATCTTGAGTTTTAATAAATAATATATACTCCCTCTATTTCAAAATAAGTGAATTGTTGAGCCCTTTTTATAGTTCAAAATAAGTGAATTGTGCAAAGTTTAAGAGATATGTTGAACAATTCTTCCATTTCCCCCCCTCATTTACAATGTTAAATAATTATAAAAGAAATGACTTTTTGAATACAAAATATGTGCATAGCGTCATCAGGAAAATAAATCATTTATTTTTACAGTTATTTAGAACGCTCATTTATGTAATAGATAAATGACTTAATTTTGAGTAATTTTAATATATGATGTAAATGAAAGAAAAATGATAAGAAGTCTTAAAAAGAGAGAGAAAGAATTAGGTAAAAAGGAATTGAGGAGACATGTTATGTTAGTAAAAAATATACATAGATAAAAAAAATTGTAAGTCATGAGATGGATCAAAGTTAGAGTATGTCTTGTTACCAAAAGCTTACAACCACAAATAAAGAAAAAACATATGCATCCGTGAAAACGTTCTACATGTAAACCTTGAATAGCTGATGTGCAAATGATAGACTAAAATTTAAAGCCATTATATTTTGGAAAAACTAAATGTAGAGGTAATGAAGAGAATCATAGAAAGGAGTTGAGGAGATATGTCATTTAAGTAGTAAATGTGAATAAATGGGTTTTTTTTTGTAATTTATGGGTTGTAATTATATGTAATAAATTTTATAAAAAATTTTAATTATCAAACAAATTAATTAATGAAGAGAGTCAACTCATTATTTTAGTTTCATAATAACTTAAACAAATATCAATTTTCTCTATGTATAATTATTTTTATACTTTTAGAATTTCTTAACCTAAGATATGTTCATTGTAATTGGATATTTGCAGAACAAACTTGGTTCATTCTGAAAAATTTCATTAAATTAGAAGAATTAAATGTTTTGTGAAAATTGAATCCAGCAATCATATATAAAGGTTAATTTTACACAAAGTGTTAACAAATACGAAACAAAAATTTAATAGGGGATCTCATCTCCTTTTTAGTCAATTCGAATTCCACAAAAGAAAGAAATGTGTTATATCATCTAAATTAGAATGAAAAGAAGCGGATAAAGCTAAACAAAAGATGATAAAATCTTGATCGGAAAATTATGTCATATTAACATGTTATATACATAGTATATATCAATATAGAATATGGATTGTATATGCAAAAGACAAATTTATACAATGAAAATATCAAAAAAAAAATATTTAAGCAATAAAATAATCAATTGAAGATCATGTTGCCCTTGATACAAAAAATGTGTTTTGTAATATAATCTTGTTCTTGAAGGGTACACATCTTAATGGATAAATAATTAATTGAAAAATTATGTAAGCAACAATAAGTACATCTATATATTTGTATATTATTGAAACTTCTACTTTTTTAAATTTTAATCTAGCCAACTCTTGATGAATCTCCCAACACCATTAAACTTTCTTCTTCATTTTGATGACTTGTAGCAAATTATTTTTTGATCATCTCCTTTGACGAATCTTACACCGCCTTCAAACTTTCTTCTTCATCTTAATAAATTTTTGTTTGGCTATTGTAACACAAGAAGAAATTCTAAAAAATATATCTATAATCTTCATAAAAGTTGGAAAAAAAATACTAACAATATGAAGTTGGAGAAAATAGAAATGAACATGCAACAACACCATAGAGGATTGTTATTTATAGATTATTTAAATCATAAAAAGTTAAGTAGAAGGAAGTTGAGGAGACATGTTATTTAATTAGAGAATTCAAATAGGTGGAGGTTTTTTTGTAACTTTCATATGATATAACTTTATGTAATGAATATGACTAAATTTTTTACTTATTTAATAAATTGATTAATGGAAAAAAAATTCTAAAAAATATATCTATAATCTTCATAAAAGTTGGAAAAAAAAAATACTAACAATATGAAGTTGGAGAAAATAGAAATGAACATGCAACAACACCATAGAGGATTGTTATTTATAGATTATTTAAATCAGAAAAAGTTAAGTAGAAGGACGTTGAGGAGACATGTTATTTAATTAGAGAATTCAAATAGGTGGAGGTTTTTTTGTAACTTTCATATGATATAATTTTATGTAATGAATATGACTAAATTTTTTACTTATTTAATAAATTGATTAATGGAAAAAAAATTCTAAAAAATATATCTATAATCTTCATAAAAGTTGGAAAAAAAAAATACTAACAATATGAAGTTGGAGAAAATAGAAATGAACATGCAACAACACCATAGAGGATTGTTATTTATAGATTATTTAAATCAGAAAAAGTTAAGTAGAAGGACGTTGAGGAGACATGTTATTTAATTAGAGAATTCAAATAGGTGGAGGTTTTTTTGTAACTTTCATATGATATAATTTTATGTAATGAATATGACTAAATTTTTTACTTATTTAATAAATTGATTAATGGAAAAAAAATTCTAAAAAATATATCTATAATCTTCATAAAAGTTG